>APFE030773645.1:40792-107843 GCA_000404065.3 Pinus taeda
CTTGTCTTGGCTTGTCTTCTGCGATTTATGTTTATGTTCTATCTGCAGTGTACTTTAATGCTGATGTGATTACTAATCTGGAAAATATATTGAGCTAACTGTGAAAATTGAAATAAATTGCTCTAAGCATAGAACATACCTAAAATTAACAAATGGTAAGGCCCCAAGTTTCTCCCTAGGCTCCCACTCTCGGAGACCAACTGATAATATCAAGACCAGCTCAAAAGTGTGGGCTTGCACATCAAGCCACACACTCTTAGAGCATTACAGAGATCAATGCCAAAAGAATCGAAGGTAGAGTACCTCCTACCCATGCGACTAACTCCTAGTTCCTAAGGAGCAGCCAGAGATCCATTCAAAGTTTCCTTCGCTGACCTCAAATGCTAGGAGTCTTCCTCACTCATACATCCCCTCCCCCCCTCATACAGTCGAACCTCCTGATGGTCCCAAAGGACTCTGACAGCGAACCAGTGCCCAGTTTGCTCCTCTTGCCCTTGGCCATCAAAGTCAAGAGACCTTGACATCATTGGCCTTATCATCTGATCTCTCTCTCTATCTTGAAAAGTTCTTGTCCACCTTTCCAATCTTGAATAAACTTATTCAATATTTTGCACCATCATACCTGTCACGATTTTCAAATTTCTACATATGTTCCAATGTTATACTTATATAGGTTTCTATCATTATATTATTTTTGGCATTTTGTATGAGTTGCAGTTGCACTCCCACATGATATTCATACTGGTTGTACTCTTTTGTGGTCATTCATCAGACATTTAGCCCTCCCACATTATATTCATATTGGTTGTACTCTTCGGTCCTATTGACCTACTTTTGTGCTCATCCATCAGACATTGATAAAATTGTCTCATCTTATTAAAGCATGTAGGAAGCATGATAATGCATCTAGTGTGCAAAGGTGGCCCCATATTCACACTATGTTTTGCTGCAGTCAGTAACTCCTCCATATAATGGCATCATTGTTTTACTCAAATCTAATCTTAAATGGTAACAATCATTCATCTTGTAAACATTAATCTGAAATCAAAGTTTGACACTCCGAGGCATCTAAAAGCATTCTAGTGTAAATGGTTTGTGTTGGAAAATAAAGGCTAGTAAACACAGAGCAATACATTGTCTACACTCAGTAAAACTTTCCTATGTTCACATGAACACTCTATTGCACTGCAAAGCTTAATTAAGACACAACATACCACAGAAAGCAATGGGAAGCTCATCAGTCAGCACTGGTTTCCAGTTTGACATTATGCGTGGAGGCACAGTCATTGGATCCTCAGTGAATTCCTCCTCCCTAGTTCCCCGTTCATGGTCCATTATCGTAACTGAATTTTCCTTAGCAACAATTTCCATTGCAGGCTGTGCTCCAACAAAACTAAAACGGCCCTGAGAATCAAAAATAAAAATTTATAAGACTTCAGAGAAAATTAATTCTTAAGATGTTCGAAGTTATAAAGCTTTTTTAGACTTCCAGAATTTCAATTTCAGTTGTTAAAGAAAAATAACCAATCCGAAAATTAATGTTTGTGTGTATCTATATAGGGAGAGACACACATGCCTGAATAAGATAAAACAGATAATTTTATAAATGTCCACAATGACCAAAATCAACATGGTAATAGCTCTAGAGGAAGCGCATTTTCTTTTGTGCCATGGATATTGTCTGTGCATTCTTCTCCAAACTATATACCCAATGGTTACGAGTTTGCCTCGAGGTCTGATCAGCGCCTTGGGACCTATCCAATCAAGTCATTTTCATCCAGAGATAGAAAAAAGATTCAGAGGAATTTGGTGTCCTTTTCTAGAACTTTAATAGAAAATATGTGGTGCAGATTATTTCTAGAATTCAGCTTTAAGAAATACGAAGTTCAAACTACCAGATTTACAGATCAATTGAACGATTTCTTCTTATGTTATCAGCCATGCATGCAAAGATACTCCAATATAATCCTGAAAAGGAAATTCTAATATATACAGTTCCTATGGCAACATAAATTAGGTAATAAGTTGAGTGTGTTCACACATTCTCTCTTTATTCCATCTCATGAATTCTCTCCCAACTTCATGCAGTGCATATCTGTAATAAATAAATCTCCTCATTATTATATATTATATATTATATATGCAATGAATGTTGTGTGCTAGAAAAGCCAACTTAACCTTGTAAGTTGTAACCATGCAAAAAAGAGGTGCAACATATCAGACGTGCTTTTAGGAGTATTTATTACCTGATCCAATTGATGGACAGATTTGTACTTAGAATTGCTAATTAGGGTTTCCTTAGGTTATATTTCCAGTGGTTACTATCTGGTAACAAGATTGTACTTTACGGAAATGTTGGTCTTTGTTTTTCACTCACGATATAGAGGATACTTACTCATATATCCAAACAGAGGAAAATGTTGGCCTTTTCTAAATTTATTAAAAAGATGGATATAGAAAAATCAAAGTCTAAATCAGCAAATAGCTTCAGATTTGGCACCATGGGAATAGCCATGGGTTTGCAGTCCAGCATCTAAAATCTTTTTAGAATCTCCACTATGTACTTGCCTTGCCCAAGGAAAACTTCATCTACATCTTGCCAAATCTCTAGACCTAAAAAGTAATGCATGACGCCAATGACCTTCATGTCACATTCACTTGCCAACTTTTTCTCGCACCATACAATCAGCTTCTCATGACTACTTGTAAGAATCAGGTCAGCTACATACAGGACCAACATAAGCAAATCACATCATATAAATAGTAAAGAATTGAATATATTGCAGTCTTTTTGGTGAAGCCCAACTTCAATGGGTATTCATCAATCCTTGAGTACAATGCATTGTTAGTTTTTGGTAGTAGCGGACAGGTGTTCTAGTCTCTATGGGGTCTATGAAGCTAGGGAACACATTTTCTCCAATACCCAGAAAAGGTTTCACAAGAAAACACCTCAATTAGACCAACTGACCAATTATTAAAGTTTCCCTAAGTCTAACTTAGGAAAACTGGTTAATTAAATCAAATTAATTGAGGAAAATTGATTATGCTCTAAAGACTTCTGGAAAAGTCACTTGATGGGGTCAAGATGATCTTAGCCATCTATTGTGATTAGATGATGGACGTTGGTTGCCCAAGGAGAGATTATGAGAGCAATTCAATGGGGTTGGAGATATACTTGAGCAGTTCAACTTACCCAATTGAATTGATTCAGCAAGGGCACAGTTGCAGAAGAGGGAGACACCAGCACCAAGGGTTTCAGCAGAGATTCGAGAGAAGAATTTCGGAGAGGATTTTCACAGATTTTCCAATGTCCCAGTGACCAAAGAAGAGGTCGATTTTATCTGCAGAGAAGGAGGCCGAAATTAGCAATGCGAGTAGGCACTTAGACAATGCAAGTAGTTGCGTAGCTCGTTTTAGTGAGCAATGTCGGATATATCATCCGGAGACAAAGCGAGTGGGCCAAGCGCACTGCTAGAGGTAGTTCGACGTCCAGGAGGTGATTTCCAAAGGCTGTATGAATATTCCAGAGCAGGTAGTGTGAATTTCTGGCAGGCAATGCAAATAGCTAGGAGGAGTGTGAGTTGCTTGGGAGAGGCCAGATCAATTTGCATAGGAGGAGACTATCTCTAGACTATTTTTCCAGTAGAGATTATTATTTGTTGAAGCTTTGCCATCATTAGGCAAGCAGATCATTGTACTCTCAAACCCTCATCTACTATACTGGTTTTCCCCACATTAGGGTTTTCCAGGGAGTATTGTCCAAAAATCTTGGTGTCCAAATTTTGTGTGTGTGTTATTTTCTCAGTTCCAGTGTTTAGTTTTGTGAAGATTGCAGTAGTGAATTAATCATTATTTGTCAAATTACTTTTTTGAAGACAAACAATCTCCAGTAGATAGAAGATTAAATTTCCAATTATTGCAACCGTGGAAATTTCACATCGTATCAAAGTTGATCTAGGTGCAAAGGGTTTACAATGGTAAATAAACGCACGAGGGTTTCACCCAATTCGGATTGTCCATAAGCTTAATTTGTTGTGCCTCAAATATTAGGTTTGCCCAATTTTTGTTTTGCCGCTCAAGATGAATCTGCTCAGAATTCAGCCTTCTACCCTGATTTAGTTTGTCGCCCAATATGACCTAATTCGTTCTGCTGAAAGGAAACTTCGATCTTCTTGTAATCTTGGTAAACTATTTCTCTCTCAAACTTGCTTTTCCTCAAAAGAAACTTCATATGAACAGAAGAGAAGGTTATCTGAATTGCTTGCTTGGAAGAGGAGGACAAAATGGCTTTATATAGTCATCTAAGGAGCCCAAATTGGTGTCACTAAAGGGGCAGGCCGACTTCACTTTTTTGGAGACCAACTTAACATTTTAGAGCCAAAATTTTAATTTTTGAAAATTCAAAATTCTTTTTTTGAAAATGACATGAAGAATATGTCTTACATTCTTCATTATATATATATTTTCAAGGGCTAAAGTATGAATTATGAAGACCGGTTGTAGCTACAAAGATACAACACTTTCAATGCTTGGTTTAATCTCTTCGTACGGCCACTAGGGCCTTATTAGATGTATTTGCAGTGGTAATTTCTCCAATATGCAAGAGCTTGTCTTGTTCTCTAATCAAAGAATCACAAAGGATTCAAGAGAAAGTTTTTAACAAGCATCCCCTGGAGCTTCTATACTGGAATAAAATGTAGATACAAAAACAAAATATGTAGAACCAAGCTTAGAAAGAATAATATATATGCAACAATAATCCTCTAGGTTGACTTGACAGTCATAAATAATATTCAATGCAAGAGAAATCATAAGGACTTAAAGTCATGATCTAATTTTCAAGCTGCCGAGATCTAATAATATTAGGTTCACCAAATATTTGTTTCAAATTTTCCCAGCCTGCATTCATATCATCAATTCCTTGAATATCAAATCGCAAATCAGAAAAATGGACATTTTGATTAATCCACATGCTTCGTCATTCCTAGCATCCCATTTGGCTCTCTTATCATCATCAGTGGAGACCATTATTGTCCCAAAGTAATCAATACAATCCTTTACTTCTTAGTACAACCTCCACATGGGATTTCCAAGAGAATTAGTTGGTACTCATAAGCAAAAGTTCATTAGAGCGGTCATATTAAAATATGCAAAATGATATGGTTTCAATAGCTCAAATTGACTGTTTCGATGAAAATATCTCGAAAAAATAGGTTGTTTCAAAAAAAACTAGCATTGGAAATGGGCTTCGGATGTGAAAGTTATGTCCCTTTTTAAAAAGGTATTAACAGTAGCAAAGAGCCATGTGGTAGGTAGAAGTTGGCCCACATGATGATGGATGTTGATTAAAAAAACTATAAAAATTATTTTCCCTCTCTAGCTCACTTTTACAAATAAATTACGTATGAAGTGACAGAATTATATAACACAAGTGAAAATCATTTTTACAATGAAGTTACTTAAATTGCATGCAAAAAAATAACTTTAAAAAAAAATAAAGTTATTTTATAGTGCTTCACTTTTATATGATAAGTGAAATACACTTTACAATAAAGTTATGACAGAACTTAAGTTTTCATGAACTTTTTCAAAAAGCGATTTGAAATCAAGACCTCTTATCAAATGAAGTAACTTTTAACCAAGTGATCTAGTGCAAAAGACATAACAATAGTAGTCAAAAAGGTTGTTGGTGGTGGTGGTGGTGGTGGTGGTGTTGTTGTTGGAGCTTTTCCTTAAACTGTGTGCTTACCAAAAAAGATGTGTTCCTCCAAAAACAAACAGCAGTTAAAAAAATTCCAAAAATAAACAACAATAGGATTAGATCTTAGTTAGCTTCCCCAGGAAATGCAAGTTTTCTCGTTGTTTCTTATTTGCCAAGATTGCACAGAGCGCATGGAAAAGAGCATACGTAGTCAAGAAAACATTTTTATCTCTATTTCTAATTTTCCGAGATCACACAAAGTGCAAGGCAAAGATCATACGCAAACCAAAAAGAGTAGCAAACCAGGAATATAAACAGAAAATTAAATTATCAACTTTGTTTACTAAAAAAAATAAAAAATGGCATATTTGGATTGTATACCTTCTACTCTGACAAAAAATGTTATATCTCGAGCAAAAGAACACCTTTCTGGATGAAATGAAAAGTGTTCTTAGCTCAAAGCAGCATTCCAGATGCAATTGAGTAGTTGTTCATGCCAAAATAGTACAAAAAGAGCAGATCTCGAAAATGTGGCAACACAGGCTCAAGATCTCGGTCACCGATGTGAGTAATTCTTCAAATGAGCTCTGATACCAAGTGCAGGTGAGCAAGGTATTCCATACAGGATGAACACCTTCAACAACCACTCACACAACTAGATCAAAGATCACAACACCGATATTTTTACATGGTTGAAAACTAAAACCCTCTATGAGAGAAATAGTCCACAGCCCCAACTAACATGAACACTTGAGGCAATTTTATTAATGCAAAAGAAAATATTTTGCATAAGGGAGTTCTCACAATTGATCATTGGCCATGACCCTCCATGCTCTTTCAATAGAGATCATGGACCAATTGGGTGTTAAGCCATAGATCAATAGCCATTAGTATTGAAGAGAGTCTGAACCATCGGATCACTCTATATCTAGAACATATTGTGACCATTGGATTATAATGCAACTAATGCATACTAAAGAAACACACTTTTACCTAAATGAGACATTAGACCAAGTTGAACTTAACCAACACCTAAGTGTTTAAATATCTTAACAGAGGGAAGGTAACTTAAGCAGCTAAGTGTTCCCTCTACAAAGGCACTCATGGAAAATGGCTTTGTTGAAGAATCTAGGACATGGAGTTAATGAGATTCTTCTTAACATGACAACTATTTGTGAGGTATTTTAACTTTTCTTCTTAGCATAATCTTCACTAGTTCTTATTAGAATGTATCTTCTTATATTCATCAAATAGTTACCAGAAAAAAAGAGACAAGAACACAAGATTTTCGATTTTTGCCAAGGCCAAAACCTCTCCCTTTTGGAGAGGAAAACCCGCACAAAATTCTTCTTATAGAGATTCCAATTGACGAATACGAAGACCATGACCCTTGACCTATTATGCCATTCCAAGACCAAGACATCCTCTTTGTTGTCAGTGTTGCAGTCATCATTATGTTGCACCATTGAAGCCATTTGATATCCATTCTTGTTGCATCATGATTGTTCCTTCATCGAGCTTTTCAACATCACAACAGGATCTTCATATGAATGAGTGTTGCACTGAGATCACTATTGTATCATAGTTACACCACTGATATCTTCATTGGAATACCACCAAGATCATGATTGCATCATGACTGTGTATGCCGAGACAAGGTTATTCTTCCAACGTGTATGTTGAGACTATGATTGTGTGTCCTCCTGCACTGTGCTTCTTCACCGAGACTATAACTATTGTCTCCTTGCACCGAATTATGCAACTAAGTCGAGACTGTATAGTTGTGACCTTTTAACTGGGTCGAGACTTCAAAGATGTCACTGCAATACCCATCCGAAACTATAGTAGTCTTCCTTCATATGAATTCTTGAACTGTTGCCCTTATCCGAGGTTCCTGTACCACTGTACCTTGTCCGAGATTTTGGGCTTCCTCCACCCATCTGAAATTACAGAGGCATGTCTGAATGCTTTGTCTTTCTGTGGTGACTTAAGTTGCGTATATATAGTAGTTATGTCTCTGTATTTGAGTCGACATGTCAATGCGAAGTGTTCTGTCTTGAGCCGACTTGACATTTTTATTCATTTGCAGGCCGACATGACTGTGATATCTTCAAGAGGATTGTGCTTGTCTTTGGAGGGCTTATAGACTTGTATATATTACACATATGCTCAAGAATAGCTCTTTACACATGTCTTTGACTCTTTGACTTTCCTAGACCCATGGAATGAGCAAGAAACTCATTCTTATAATTCACAAAAATAAGATTTATTTTCTTTACAAGTACAAAGATCAAATTACATGTATAAATACTGAACCTAGTTACATTTTCTTCAATAGGCTTTACATAGCCTAGTATAACATTGTGACACCTTTCATGAAGTAAAACCCAAGCAATAACACCTATCACTTAAGCCTATCATTTCAAAGGGTCGTCCTAGAAAGTATTCCTCGCCTTAGGGTTGGAAGAACCTAATAAGGTCATGTGATAACCCCATACCTAAGTGTGGTGGCTAGCACACAATCATAAGCTAGCAAGACATTTAAAGATGATACTTTTGTGAAGTAATTTGATGGCTTTAACATTGAATATGGTCCACCTTGATCCTTTTATGGTTCGTGTACCCATGATGTTTGTTGGAAAATCAGGGTAACTGTCGATTAAGGTTGATTCTCCTTACTTGATAAATACTTGTGACATTTTCTGGCCTTTTATTACTTTATTATTTATTCTTGATAAAGCAACTAGCAAAACCTAAAATGCATGAAGATCACAAGAACACAAGATATAGGCTCCAAGCCAGGGCAAAACCCCACAATTGGGGAAAACCCGAACAATCCTCTTATTAAAGAATCAAATTAAAGTGAGATATCAAGACCCAAGACCAAGACAAATACCTCCATAACATCCCCAAGTCAGCCCTCCATTTTCTGTTAATCAGATTAGCTAATTTGTTGCGTGATGCCTTGTCCCACAGAGATGCTTCCTCCTTCCTGTAGCTTGCATTTACAGTATTCGTAGTCCTCTTGTAGCTTGCACATCATAGTTGTTACAGTCCTTCCTTGGGTCGCAAATCATTTCAAAAATAATTACAGTAGCTTGTAATATTTTCACAGAAAAACATCGTTAGGAGCTCGCATCCTTTTCAGATTATATGTCACAGAAGACTTGCAACTTTTTCATATACTTATGCCACAGAAAATTCACAAATCATGCTACAAAAATATTTGTATATCTTGTCACAGAACTTCACCAAACTTTGCCACAAAAACTCCACAAACCTGCTTTTCTTTTTGGTGGAGGATTCACCCCAATTCATAGTTTTCGTCACTATGAAGGGTCACATCTGTTGAGCAGGTCGACATGACCATCTAGAGGGCCAACTTGGTCTTACGAAGGTAAATTTCACTCATTTTTACTTAACAAAAAATTCTTTTTGTTTTCTTACAAAGAAAACAAATGGACTTTGACTCAACAAATCCAATAAGCGTGAAGAACAATTTTTACTAAAGAAATAATAATAACAATAAATATTTGTCTTCCTTTTGCTTTTGTTACAAGTACAAAGATAAATATGAATACCAAACCTAGTTACTTTTCCAACAGTTACTCTCACTTGATTCCTTGAGTACATGTTATGTAATTCTTTTAGGTGTGGCCAAAATTATTTCTCTTAATTTGATAACTGCTTGTGATGTTCTTTACTTTAACTTGTAGGATTTATAATTTAGCTTCTTCTTTTCTTGATTATTATAGTGTTCTGATCATCAAACAGCTATCAAAACATGAAGATTAATAGTACAAATAGGACACAATATATAGGTTGTTAGCTAGGGCCAAAACCTTGCCTAGAGAGGAAACCCCACAAGAAATTCTTCTCTTCTTATAATATCTTCAAATGATGAATTCCAAGACCCAAGATAAAGACCCCTTCCAAGACCACGTCAACCTCTTCCTTGATGATCCTTCCTTATATAACTTCCAACAACAAAGTTCAACCCTCCAGCAACTACTGCAACTTTTGCAGCTTCGACCTTTAGCAACTTTGACCCAGCAACTTCTGCAATTTCGACTTTTCACAATCTTTTGCAACTTCGCACGTGTGGGTGATAGAGGCTAATTTAGGCTTCCTTTCTTCTTCGCTTGGCTTGCTTCTTATTTCTTAGACAAATGAATGATGTGACTTCCCTTCAGATCACAGATTTTGGCCTTCTTAGGAGATCTGAAATTTCATCCGTTGTAGCTGCAGAAACCCTAGCTTCTTCTTTGCATGTGTGAGAGAAATGAGACAAAAATTAGGGTTTAGATTTTGATTTCTTCTTCCATAGATCTTCCTTCTTATTTTCTTGACTTCTTGTCTTCTTTTTAGCTTCAACAAACTTGCTTGATGGTCTCCTCCGAATAAGGTCGAATGCTTCAAATATATAGGCTTTCTAGGAGTGCGAATTGCCCTTGCTAAGTTTGACTTCTTCTTTGTAGGCCGACTTGGTCTTCGAGGACTCTTGACACAATTTTGACTCAAATAAATTCTTTTGACTTGATACAAAATGCCCAATAGGTTTTATTACATATGATAATGACTCTTTTGACTCCTTGACTCTATGATCAACCCTAGAAGCACACAATCTTTGACCTATAAATAAATTGACTTTGAGCATGAAACCCATGTTATAAAATAACAATAATATTTTTTTCTCTTACATCAAATATATAAAGTCAAGAATACATAAGATATTATGAAGGCCGAACCTAGTTACATATTTCAACACTCCCTCTTAACTAGGGAGGTATTCATATTTTATTGATGGTACATGGACATTCTCATATTGAAGAATTCTCATCAGAAGAGTCAGATTGGTAAGCCATCTCATAAGCTATCTTTTCAGCATATATCAGTGCATCTCTTCATATCAACCAGCATTGTCTTATAGCAAGGCCTTGACTAATAACTCTATCTCTCCACTAGATTAGAGCACAAAGTTGGGGAGACAATGATTTATAGACACCTTCATCATTGCCTTTCAAGGCACATACCCCATCCAGATGTTCACAAGGTATGTCCTTTTAAGACCATTACCCTCTTGGATTTACACATCCTCAAGGAATCCCCTCTTCAACTACTCTTGCCTATTGGATGTCATACATCATCCTCAAAGAGTATCGGTATTGGTCTCAAATGCTTACCCAATCCTCCATTCTTTCTTCATGAAGCGAAGACAATAATGATGTATCTATCTCTCCCTCTCAACCAAGGAGGATCTACTCATTCTTTTACATGAAAGGGATATACCCAAGCTCCCTCTTAACTAGGGACTTGCTTCCAATCAGTGGTTTATTCTTTCGTGTAGATCATGGTACTATCAGCTACTTGTAGGGCTCCTTCTTTTTGCATCAACATGTCATGAATGGACTTCAACTTCTTCATCATGGAGCCATCTTCTTCCATAACTTCTTTGTAGGGCTTCGGCCATCTTCTACATCACTTTCTCCCTTTTCTCTTTAATGCAACATAGTGTGAACCAATTAATGCTAGTCATGCCATCCTTCTCATCGAAAAGTGACCTTCCTTATCATCATCTAGCTATCCTTCACGCTGCTACTTCTTCTAAGTCATGTTATTTTTCAAACTTATCCATCCAACTATAATTGTAGGTGAATTTCTACATCCTTTTGTCAATAGCTCTGCTTCAATTCAACCATATGCTAGTTTTTCAAGAAAAAGTGAACTTCAAAAATAGAATTACCTCTTTACGATGGCCCTTCGTCATCTACTTTTGCAATATCAACATTTTTTTGTACATGATATGAACCCATCTCCAAGACATATATTACCAAGGTTCTCCTTTTTCATTGTACTTATCAGAGTCTTCATAGCTTCTTCATGGAGATGTCATAGATGATCTTCTAATTGTTATCAGATGTTGATTTATCTAAGTGGCTGTAGATACATCTTTGCAAACTCTCCTTTCAACTTCTTCATGCACTGCTTCCTCGGGATTTCTAGACATAGCCTCTTTTAGCATAGGAAAACATGTTGCCCACCACCTCCTATTCCTTATGAGGTCATATGATGTTGATTCTATTATGTCATTATGTAGAAGAGTTTGAGGCATATTGTATGTATGCCTTCATGTGTCATTCCGAAGAAAGAGTTCCTTCTTCTTCAATCATGTTCATGAGATAGAGCATTCTATTCATTCCATCTACAACAAAGTGGAGACATGACTTTATCTATTTATCAAAAAGCTATCAACTATAGACATACCTCTTCCTTCATGTGGTCATCTAAGCTTTCCTTTAGTAGCTTCCTTTTCCTTGCTTGAAGATGAAAATGCTTCAACTAAATTGTCATGTTGCACTTTCTCTGTCACCTTACCTTCATCCTTTCAAACCGGATTCCACACTAGGTCGAATGTAGAATATCTATGTAACACTTGCTTCTTCTAAGTAGAGGTGAACCTTTCCAACAAATATTCTAATGGAGGATCTTAATGATCCTTTTTCTGCAAATGCTTCTTTCTAATGATGAAGAGGTGTCGTGATCTCTTATCTTCGTATCTTGCTAGATGACTTGCTTCAACCATACAAACTGATACTACGGGTATCTTTTTATACTTTTTAATATGATTCCATCCCAATAATGCTACGATGCATCCTATCATAATGCTTTATGTCATGACTTGCTATCTTCTATAAACTAAAAATGAACTAAATGTATGAGAGGCGTTTAATCGTAGAGGTCTTTCACTTCTTCCTTCTTTGACTTCTTCTCTTCTGGTTCTTCCACTTCTTCAGTTACATGGGCTTCACTTCTTTCTTTCCCTTTCTTGTTGCCCTTCTTGAGTTTAGGACAATTCCTCTTGAAGTGTCCATATTCATTGCATTCATAATGCTGAATCTTAGACATGTCAATTTTCTTTTGAAATTTCTTTCAAGGCTCAAACTTCCCAAACTTTCCTTTCTTCCTTGTCATAGTTGCAAATGCGTGTGTTTGCTCATTTGATCCAACGTCATTCTTTGCTTTTAGTTGGGTTTCTTCAACCTTGCATAATGCCCATAGAACACTGAATGGTGTGGCTTCCTTCTTTCTACTGAAAAATCTAGGGCAGCTAGAGTAGGTGATTTTTCACTCAATGATAATTGCTTGTGATATAATTTTACTTAACTTGATTAGTTTCTTCTTTTTCTTGATTATATTAATGTTCTCTATCATCAAACAACTACCAAATCATAAATAACAATGAGACAAAGGACACAAGATGTAGGCGATCATCCAAGGCCAAAACCTCTCCAACATGAGAGGAAAACCCACAAGAATTATTCTTCTTATAGAATCTTCAATTGATGAATTCCAAGACCTAGACACTTGACCAACAACCCCTCCAAGACCAAGTCAATCCTTTCTTCAAGTCAAGGTCAATTTCTTCTTGAAGATACTACAATTTTTCCTTCTTCCTTAACCCTCAGCCCTGCAACTTAAGTCTGAGATTCTCGGCCTCTCTTTCTGCAACTTTCGGCCTCATGTAGGTGACTGCAATTTTCCACGTGTGACCGAAATAAGGTAACTTCATCCCTCCTCTCCTTCACTTGGCTAGGGCTAGCTTCTTTGTGACTTCAGCCTTCAATATAGGTTCCTTCCTTGCCTTGTTTCGGCCCTCTTGTGATGACTGTAATTTGGACTTGCAGCAGAGAGATAAACCCTAGTCTCCTCACACGTGTGAACAGAACGTGGCTCAAAACAGATTAGAAAAACTTCGCTCTTCCTTCTCCTCCCTTCGTTGGTTGTTAGTCTTCTTTTCCTTGCCTTGATTGAACTTCTTGTGAGTGAGTGAATGTGTGTTTGAATGAGGCCGAGTGGTCCTTTACATTGTGATCTCTCCATGCAAATAAGCCAACTTGTCTTCTTCCTTAGGTCGACTTGTCCTTTTGATAGATTAATTTGCTTTCTTTGAGGACCGACTTGATTGTGCACTTGTGACAAGGCCTTGGAGGGTCTTTTGACTCTTACAATGACTCAAATAAATATATAACATGCCCAAGAAGGGTCATTCATACATGACAATGACATTTAATGACTTGATGACCAATCCTAGGAGCTCACAATGGGAGCTTGACCTAAAGATATTTTTTCCTTGAGCATGAAACCCATGCCTCAAGATTAATAATAAGACATTTATTTTTCTCATTACATCAAATACATAAAATCATGATTACACATGTCATTATGAAGACTGAACCTAGTTACATATTTCAACACTCCCTCTTAACTAGGGAGGTATTCATAATTCATACAAGGTACTTGGACATTCTCAATCTGAAGAATTCTCAGAAGAAGAGTAGGATTGGTAACCCATCTATATAGCATTATATCATCCAGCATTGTCACATCCTTGACTAACAGCTCTACCTCTCCACAAGACTAGAGCTCAATGCTGGCAAGACCAATGACTTATAGACACCATCATCATTGTCTCTCTCGGAATATACTGCACCCAGGTTCTCTCAGAGTATGTTCCACCAAGACTATTCTTATCTTGGATTCCCAATCCTCAAAGAATATCACTCCTCTACAACTACTCTTATCTTGGATGCCCTACCACATCCTCAAAGAGTATCAAATGCCAGATGCTTACCCAATCCTCCATTCTTTCTTCCCAAGTGAAGACAAGAATGACATGTTTATCTCTCCCTCTCAACTAGCGAGGATATACCCATTCCTTTGAAGGAATGTACCCAGGCTCCCTCTTAACTAGGGACTTGACCAAGCTCCCTCTAACCAGGGACTTGTTTACAGCAGCTCTTTTAAGTTTTGAGCTCCCCCTTTCGATGTCATGAATTTCATCTTCTTTGTTATAGAGCCTTCATCTTTGGGACCTCTTTGTAGGGCACAAACCATCCATCACTATTAATCATGTCAGTCATGTCATCCTTTCGTTCATCAGAAAGTGATCCACTAGTCCATATCTGGCCTCTCTTCGTACCTTTCTACCTTCTTTTCATCATGTTTCCTTCGAGATCTTCAACCCTACCACATGAATACTAGTTGTGGGTGACATCCACAACTCTTCTTTTGGGTAGCCCTACATTAGCCCATCCAAATATTGTTCACTAATCAAAAATGGACATCAAATTGACATTACCTTTGTGATGGTCTTTCATCATGACATATGTTTGTTTGCATCGTCAACATCCTGCATACATACTAACATATCTCCTAAAAGATATTAAATGTCAAGGGTCTCTTTCTTTTCCAAACTGCATTGGAGTCTACATACCTTTTCCATGAAGATGTTACGGTCAATCCTTCTAGTCAATAGATGTTGATTTCTTTTTCTATGTGACCATAGTTGCACTTTTCACTATCTCTCATTTCTTCCTTCACATATTACTCCCCGAGAACTTCCATCCATAGTTCCTTTATTTTATCAACCACCTCATATTCCATATGAGGACATATTACGTTGATTTTATTATGTGATCCATGCCTTTATGCATTCTTTCAAAGGAGGAGATTATTTTCCTTGATCATGCTCATGAGGTAGAGCATCTATCCATGCTAACTGCAATTGTATGACATGACTCAATTTTATTAAATACATGCATACATACCTCATTTCTTCCTTTTGGTCATCTTCCTTCGGCAGCTTCCTCGATTGAAGGTTCTTCAATCATCTTAACCTGCTTCATTTCTTAGTCATCATACCATCATCCCATGAATCCCTCACAAGGTGGAATTTGTTGGAAAACGTAAGTAGGTTCGTTCTTCATTATTGTACTTATGTAATTTATTTGTCAAAAGAAAATGAAAAGAATTTTATTATTAAATTGAATTGACTTATTAAAGCATGGGTTTTATGCTTGGTTCAATTATAGGTCAAGCCTCCATTGTAGGCTTTAGGTTAAATGTCAAAGCCATTTATTGTTTGACTCCTCCATCAAATCATCCTCTATAGCAAAGTCTTCAAGATTGCCTCTTCAAGTTAGCCTCAAAAAAATAATTATTAAGTGAAAATCATGTCAGCCTAAATACGACACACCTATTAATATACTCATGTCGGCTCATTTCTAGATGGAAAACTACTACATATACCCAGCTGAGCTTGTCGCATTTCATCATCTGTGGAGCTTGCATTTTTCAAAGGTAGTTTCGGTGGTCTTTGTGGAATAGTTCAGTGATCTCATGAAAGAAATTCCGAACCTCGCATTTCATACAAGTTTATCTGGTGAAGTCTCAATGATCACAGTAAAGTATTTCTACAATTTCATTTCCCTTTTAGTATTAGTGTGTTTCGGTGTAAACCACAGAAATGAAGTCTTATCACAGTGCCACTGTCTTAGTAGAAGAAATCAGCGTCATGTTATCACAGGGCTCAGTGTGATGAAGATCTTGTCACTGTCTCGGCGAAGAAAGGTTCAGTACAAGTTTTGATGACAATGAGAAGTTTTCAATGCTGCCATAGAAACAAGGACTTCGTACCCTCTCAGTGACAAGGACTCGTTGCTCACACAGTAACATGGATCAGACTCAGAGATGAAGGATGACTTCATGGAGGGAGTCTAGTCTAGTTTGTAAGGGTCTTGGTCATCTCATATTGAATCTACTAAAGGAAGAATTTATGACTGGGCTTTCCTCTCGAGGGGGTTTTTGCCCTGGCAGCGTGCCTATATCTTGTGTTCTCTTCTATTTGTTCTTGGCATTAATCTTGATGATAAGAAAAGATAATTAAGAGAACGAATACTAATAATAATATCACAAGTTAATGTCATTAAGAGATAAATCGTTTAAACTACCTAACCTCTACATTTTCCAACAGAATTCCTGGCGAGACACTTGCTTCATTCAATAGGTGAATCTTCCTTTGAAGATTCCAATGGAGGATATTGATCATCCTCATCCTGCAAATGCTCCCCTTGAATGATATATGATGAGCTCTATGCTAGATGACTTTCTTCTATCCATAAGTACTACTTATGCTTCTAATGAGGTCACCAAGAGCTCCTTTTCAGTATAGGTGACTGCCATAGACTTCTACTTCAGCTCTTTTGCAAGCTACTTATCATGTCCTGAGCTTTTGTTTTATATTGTGCGCTTCTTATGATGCCATCTCCTAACATGATGCATCTTATGGTGCCTCTAATGATTCCTACCATGATAGTTATACAAGAACTGAAGAACAAAGACTTGAAAAGAACTAGGTGAAGAAGATCATCTCAATCATAGTAGAGATCGCTTACTTCTTCCTTTCTGGACTTCAACTTTTCAGCTTCTTCAATGATATGGGCTTCTTCCCTTCCTCTTTTGTTGTTGTCCTTGAATTTTGGACAGTCTCTTCTATAGTGCCCATACTCATGACAGCCATAACATTGAATCTTGGCCATATTCCTTTTCTTTTTCTGAGGACCAACCTTCCCAGACTTCCCTTTTCTTTCCGTCATGGTAGCAAATGCTTGTGCTTGTTCACTTGATCCTACATCAAGTTTTGCCTTCAGCGAAGTTTCCTCAATTTTGCATAATGACCGTAGTTCCTTGAATGAAGTAGCTTCCTTCTTTCCATAGATACTTGATGTGAAGTTGCACCATTCCTCTGGTAGTGCATTGAGCACTATGGTAGCCATTTCTCTATCAGACATTATTTCTCCCAACTCTTGGAGTCGGTCTCTTATTTCTAACACCCTCATAAAATATGAGGATATTCCTTCTTCCTTGGATATCTTCATTTTGTAGAGTTCTTGTCTTAGTGATATTATTTCTCCAACAATACTCACAAAGAATAGTTCCACCAACTTGTCATATATCTCTTTAGACGTTTCCAACTTTGATACATAGGGTCTGAGGGTATCCTTGATGGAATCAATGAGAATCCTTTGGGCCCTTACTTCCCCTTTCATGTACTTTGCAAGTGCTTGAGCTTCTTCCTTTGGAGGTTTAGTTATTGAGCCCTTAACATGTTCCACAACTTCATTTTCTATGAGGATCAAATCGGTCCTCTTCTTTCATGCTAGAAAGTTAACTGACCCAACCAACCTGTTGCTCTTCTTGCAAAAAGACATTTTTATTGATTCAGATGTGGACATAAAGATACTTATTCGTGAAGATAGTCCTTGATGACAAAATCTTCAATCTACTGCCTTCTTGAATTTGATCATGATGTGGTAATAGAAGATTTCTTCTTGAAGAAGATGTCTTCCTTCAAAATGATCCTTGACCCAAAGAGAGGGAGATACCTTGAACCTTTGATGATGATAACAACTCCTTTCTTCTAGCTTCCCTTGGATGAGTAGACTTCAAGATGCTACGCTTGTACGTCTTCTTGAATTTTAGTAGAGGTAGGGTCTATTGAGGTCTTCTTTCTTGAGATGAAGATTTGAGCGAGGTTCCAAAAATGCTTCAAGTGTAAATTCTTTCCTTGAACGAGTTAGGGTATTGATACATTCTTCAAGATGATGATGTAGTCCTTGTCTTCGAAATGCCTTGGAGATGATAGGATCTTCTTGATGCTTTGAAGCCCTTGATATTCTTCTTGGGTCCTTGAATGCTTGAGTGTCCTCTATTGAGCTACCCTTCCTTGACTTGTTACCTTAGCTTTGATTCCATGTTGAGAAATCTAAGCTAGAGTAGGTGATTTCTCATTCAATGATAACTGCTTGATGAGAGGAAAACCCACAAGAATTCATCTTCTTATAGAATCTTCAATTGATGAATTCCAAGACCTAGACCCTTGACCAACAACCCCTCCAAGGCCAAGTCAATCCTTGCTTCAAGTCAAAGTCAATTTCTTCTTGAAGATACTACAACGTCGGCCCTACAATTTAAGTCTGAGATTCTCAGCCTCTCTTTCTGCAACTTTCGGCCCCCTGTAGGTGACTACAATTTTCCAAGTGTGACCGAATTAGGGCAACTTTAGTGCTCGTTCTCTTTTGCTTGGCTAGGGTTGACTTCGACCCTCAATATAGGTTCCTTTGTTGCCTTGTTTCGACCCTCTTGTGATGATTGTAATTTGGACTTGCAACAAAGAGATAAACCCTAGTCTCCTCACACGTGTGAACAGAATGTGGCCCAAAACAAATAAGAAAAACTTTGCTCTTCCTTCTCCTCCCTTCGTTGGTTGTTAGTCTTCTTTTCCTTGCCTTGATCGAACTTCTTGTGAGTGAGTGAATGTGTACTTGCATGAGGCTGAGTGCTCCTTTCTATAGTGATCTCTCCATGCAAATAAGCCAACTTGTCTTCTTCCTTAGGCCGACTTGTCCTTTTGATAGATTAATTTGCTTTCTTTGAGGACCGACTTGATTGTGCACTTGTGACAAGGTCTTGGAGGGTCTTTTGACTCTTTCAATGACTCAAATAAATATGCAACATGCCCAAGGAGGGTCATTCATACACAAAAATGACATTTAATGACTTGATGACCAATCCTAAGAGCTCACAATGGGAGCTTGACCTAAAAATAAATTTTCCTTGACCATGAAACCCATGCCTCAAGATTAATAATAATACATTTATTTTTCTCATTACATCAAATACATAAAATCATGATTACACATGTCATTACGAAGACCTCACCTAGTTACATATTTCAACACTTTCTGTAGATGTTTGATACGAAGTTGCCCCATTCATCTGGTACTGCATTGAGTACACAAGTGGTCATCTTTCGATCTGGCATTGTTTCCCCTACCTCTTGTAGTTGATCTCTAATTTGAGATACCTTCATGAGATATGAAGCTACCCCCTCTTTGTTACTTTCATTTTGTATAATTCAGTTCTTAAAGATATTATTTCCACAGTTGTACTTATAGAGAACAGTTCTATCGATTTGTTATAGATCTCTTTTGATGTCTTCAATTTGCTAAAAGGGAATGAGAGAATCCTCGATAGATTCAATGAGGATTCTTTGAGCTCTTACTTCTCCTTTCATATATTTTGATAGTGCTTGAGATTGATCTTGAGGAGGCGTTGTGGTGGAGCCCATAACATAATCAAAAACTTCATTTTTTGTGAGAATCAAATCTATTCTCTTATTCCATGCAAGGTAGTTCAATGTCCCAACAAGTTTATTGTTCTCCTTGTAGAAAGTAGTCATTTGATTTGTAGATTGAGACATGAATAAAAAGTACTTACTTGACAAATGAATACGCCCCCTTGATGATGATGTCTTCCACTAGAGTGTGAGGGATGATCTTCCTTCTTCAAAATGGCAATGCTTCTTCTTCAAGATGAGAGACAGATCTTTTCTTCAATATGAGGGAGATCACTTTGATTCCTTTGATGATGATGAAGTGTTCTTGCTTCCTTTGGATGATGATGTAGTATGTGGAAGACTTCCCAAGATGCTTCAAATGCGTGAGTCTTTCTTTCTTTAAGATGGAGGTAGGACCCTTGAGGCCTTCTTTTCTTCTTACAAGAGTTCTTCCTTCAAAATGATAAAGTTTGTGTGAAGTGATGACTAGATCTCCTTGATGCTTCTTCTATTCGGCCCTTATGTATCCCTTTTCAATTGAGTGATCTTCAAGTTGCCTTCCCTTGTCACCTTAGCTCTGATACCATGTTGAGAAATCTAGGGCAGCTAGATTAGATGTGATTTCTCTTAACTTGATAATTGCTTGTGATGTTCTTTACATCAACTTGTAGGATTTATAATTCAGTTTCTTCTTTTCTTGATTATTATAGTGTTTTTATCATCAAACAGCTAACAAAACATGAAGATCAATAGTACAAAGAGGACACAAGATATAGGCTGCTAGCCAGGGCCAAAACGTCTCCTAGAGAGGAAAACCCACAAGAAATTCTTCTCTTCTTATAGAATCTTCAAATGATGAATTCCAAGACCCAAGATAGAGACCCCTTCCAAGACCAAGTCAACCTCTTCCTTGATGATCTTTCCTTATACAACTTCCAGCAACAAAGTTCAACCCTCCAACAACCGCTGCAACTTCGACCCCAGCAACTTCTACAAATGCGACCTCCAGCAAATTCAACCCCAGCAACTTCTACAAATTCGACCTCCAGCAAATTCGACCCCAACAACTTCTGCAATTTTGACTTTCCAGAATCTTTTGCAACTTCGCACATGTGGGTGACGGAGGCTAATTTAGGCTCCCTTTCTTCTTCGCTTGGCTTGCTTCTTCTTTCTTAGACAAATGAATGATGTGGCTTCCCTTTAGATCACAGATTTCGGCCTTCTTAGGAGATCTGAAATTTCATCCTTTGTAGCTGCAGAAACCCTAGCTTCTTCTTTGCACATGTGAGAGAGAGGAGACATATTAGGGTTTAGACTTTGATTTCTTCTTCCTTAGATCTTCCTTCTTTTCTTGACTTCCTGTCTTCTTTTTAGCTTTAATGAACTTGCTTGATGGTATCCTCCAAATGAGGTCGAATGCTTCATATATATAGGCTTTCTAGGAGTGCGAATTGCCCTTAATGAGGTCGAATTCTTCTTTGTAGGCCAACTTGGTCTTGGAGGGACTCTTGACACAATTTTGACTCAAATAAATTCTTTTGACTTGATACAAAATGCCCAATAGGGTCTATTACATATGATAAATGACTCTTTTGATTCCTTAACTCTATGACAAACCCTAGAAGCACACAATGGGTGCTTTGACCTATAAATAAATTGACTTGAGAATGAAACCCATGCTATAAAATAGCAATAATATTTTTTTCTTTTTCTCTTACATCAAATATATAAAGTCAAGAATACATAAGATATTATGAAGACCGAGCCTAGTTACATATTTCAACAGATGTTGGACATTCGATGGAGAATGTTGGAGCCCTAATGAGGAGCAATGGCTTTGATAATGACTTATCATTCATGATGTGACCCTCATCCAGCCCCATGACCTTGGATAATGAGCTTTGAAAATTAGACATTAACTTGAGAGATGGTGCACCCTTGAGATAATTGGACGTCCCCAAGTTGGCATTGTACCTTCTTGATGGATGTTGCACTTCTTTGGATGATGATTGATGGTGTCAATCAGTGGGGACCTCTTTGGAAGGGTGGATGCACCCTCTACCTTGATGACATCATGCACTACCTTGAGGAGGTCATGTTTTCTTCTAGGGAGACTTGTAGGATGCAGCCAAATATGCCTAGAAGAATCGGCACACTCGTGCTTAGGAGTTCGAACAAATTGTCCAAGACGGTCCTTCACTTATGGATATGAGATAGCTAATCCCAGAGAAAAATTTATTCCAAATGAATATAGGGATGCTCAAGGCTTTTTAGAGAGATAGAGTATGGAGTTTTCGTGAACCTCTTTAACAACATCAGGGCAATTATATTCAATATTGCATCATTAACATTAGTTCTCCTAATTCTTAATTTGAGATAGGTGTCCACTAATATATAAGACAGATGGGTGTACCAACTTCACAATGTCTAGTCCATTTGGTTTTCTTAGAAGCTGTGATTTTTTCCTACCTAGTGATGCATCAAGAGATCCCATCCAAGGACCATTTGACTAAGAATGGGCTTTCTAACAACGTTTTCCCTATCTACCATCATTTAAAGGCTATGAAGCATATTTTTTTAAAGTGTCAATTTACCAAGAGTTATTGGAAATTTCTACAAGATCAATATTTAGCACTACATGCCATGGTTCGTAGGTGTGCTACCTTGCTTAGAGATTGATGGTCCCTAGTCCATTTTGCATTTTCTAGGGTCTAGCATTGTTTGAGGATTTTCACTTTATTCATTCTCTTGAAGATCAAGTGTAAGTCCATTTTTGAGGAGGAGGTTAGCCCATTGTCAATTTTTTATATTGTGATGAGATACACCATCTGCTCCTGGTTGTTAAGGGCACTATATTGATCAAAGATGCCCAATCCTCAAAGCCCATAGCTTATTCAAATTTTATTTCAATATTAGTTGCATAATGCATTACGGAAAAAGTTATGATTTCTATTTTATATATGCTTCCACTTTCTATTCTGCTATTTCTAAATACTTTACCATAAATATAAGATGTATTTAGAAAATAAATAAATAATAAAAAACTTCATGTCATTGAACTACAACAACCACGAGGAACCTTTTCCCAACAATAACAATATTCAAGCATAGAGGGGGCTTCATAGTGGAACATTTTTTGCACTGTAGAAAAATAGGTAAACAGAAAAGGTTAATCTTCCAAATCTCACACTTAGCGACATAAACATTGTTTAGACTTGAGGCAATATTATTGGACCAGCTCTAAAAATTACATCATCTCATATTCATTAAAAAAGCTCTATGGGAAATGTATATTGTTCCCTCTTCGTGTACCCTTCGACCCTCTTAGGGGGATTGGTGGGCATACTTGTTTCAGGAGTTAGACAAGGGTGTGGTGAACTGGTTTCCCGTTTGCATGCCTGGGTGATTTTTGTGGGGGATTGTGTGGATCTCCCTAAAAAGTGGCACTTGTGTTGGGGAGAGCGGTTGTTTTTTTTTTCTATGAACCTTCAAGACCTAAGGTGGGAGATAAATATGCCTCCATATCGAGGCTAGGTGCGTCAAGAAATGGAGGAGAGGGGTCCTCAGAGACTGCAGCAACAACCCGAGCTCAGTTTGGTTGAAACTGTTGACCTCATGCCTTCTCAACCTCTTCCCTTTGTGGAGAATGTCATTGCGTCGAATGACCATGATAGGTTCATTCTGCAGTTGACTGTTGAACAATTCATTGGACCTTATGTTTTAAAACTAGCGCGGTTTGACTCGGAATCGGCCTAGTTGACCGAGCCATACCCCTGCCAACTAGGTCAATTATCCGGTTCGGCAGTCAATTTGTTACCAAACCGGCCAAGTTAGTCACTGATTCGTCTGATTCAATAACGGACCGATCGAGCTCGACTTAAGCCGACTGGTCTCAATGACAAGAAAAACAGGCGGGTTGGGCGGACTTGAAATCACATTTTTTTATGTTTAAACTATTTCCTAGCCCCTCTACCCCTCTCCCACACCTATAAAGGTGACCCAACCCCCTCATATTTCCTCATAGCTATCTCATTGCATTTGTGTGAGCATTTGTGAGGAGTTTGTGAGCAGTTGGAGTTGATTTTTGGAACAGCATTGAGGAGGTTCTTGGGCAATCTTTCAAGCAGCATCGAGGAGTTGTTTTTTGGAGTAGCAATTGCCATTGAGGAGTTGATTTTTGGAGCAACATTGATTATGTGTTTTTGTTCTGATCTCTATATATTACATGTATTGGAGAGTGCACTGGGTGCCATTTTGATATAATGGATATATTCATGAGCATACTTTGAGTTTGGAAACATGAATGAAAATCTTTAAAAATATGTTTTTCCATTAAAAATTTAATATTTAATGTACTTTTTGCAAAGACCAAGTCAATGGAATCAACTAGTCTAAGTTGATACTGAGCCGGAGTCCGAGTCAGAGTTGACCCTCGGTTGGTTCCGAGTTTTAAAACATTGACTGGACCAGCTCAACCAAGCTAGGCAAGACAACCACAATGACACTATGGACTTTACGAACCATATCCAACAAAAACTGTGGAAGATGCATGATCAGTTGGTTAGCCTTTGGAGAGGACAGCGGTGTATCCAGAAGCAGTTGGACCATTTGGTAACCCCACTAGCTCACATGGAAGGGCATGTGCACTACAAATTCAAGCCCCCGCCATCACTTGGCTCAGACCCAGATCACCCTCTTCCAGTAAATTCTAATGAGGTCTGATGTTAGTTGACTATCTTTTGGTTTTTTGGGTGTTTTGGCATTTACTACTAGTTAGCTTGTGTAAATCTCTGCCATTTTGGAAGTTCACTTTGTATTTGGGTATGCAAATGTTGGCCAATAAATCTAGTAAGTGTGAGGCCAACAGGTTACTAAGAAATGCCATGAGAAGATGTAACTTTTTGAGTTAATAGAAAAACCTTGATTGACAAAAAAACACTCTATGGGAAACCAAATAAAGGCACAAGAAAACTATATGACATTATGATTGGCATCCATAAGCTTGTTACTAAATTAGATGAATGTGAGCCACACACATTAAGATGCTCAAGTATTTCATAGAAAAACATCCACTAGACTTTTTGAAAAAATATAAGAAATTCCCATGAAACCCTACAACTTTAGGAAATTTACATTAGCATTCAAAAAAAAATAGCATTGACCAACCTCATTAGTATCTACTTGATTAAGAAGATGTGACATGTTATCAAAATAATGATACTCATCTTTTTTTATAACCATGGGAATGGGTAACTCATTAGAGTGACCTAGGTTAGGCTTGAGATAAACCATTTGGATGTCACTATTCTACAAGAGTATATCCAACAACCTACAAGCCAAATATATAAATAATTTGTGACTTAGCTAGGGCCGCAACATCTTAAGGAACACCTAAGTGAACCTCTATCCGAAGGGGCGTCTAGCCTTATCACAACATGCAAGGGTCTCATTAGTGATTTGAACCCAAGTGGTGAGAGTGCAAGATCTACCTCCCAACCGTCTCGTCAAATGACCCAAGTGCAAGTAATGGTACAAATAAAAAACACTACCACTTTATTGCCCATTTAAACTTTTTTTTCACTTATAACAAAAAGATGGGTTGTGCTCCGAAATTCCACTTTAACAAAGGCTTCACAAAATATTGATAATGTGAACAGCGATGATGAAACAACATCATGCACTTTGAAAAATAAATAAAATGGCCTGTTACCCACCAAAAGTGGGTAGCCCTATAGGAGAAAATGTTTCTCCTACCTTGCACAACCAACCCAGTGTTGCAATAATTGTCCCCCCCCCAAATTTAAAGGCAGATTCACGTCCCCGATGGATACACCACCAATACTCCAACGAAATAGTTCTTAGGCTTTTGGAATTGTGACAATTACGAACTGCAATCTACAAGCCTGAACCGCAATTACGCCACGATTCCAAAAACCATTCAGATGGTTCAGCGAGGATTTCTTCTTTTGGAATTTTCAAACTGTTATATGAGGAACTATGCTTCCCGAATAGTCCCAAGGTGCCCCTTGATGCTCCCTAGACGCTTCCTAGAAGCTCCCTAATGGTAATGTTAAATTCTTAAAGTAAAAGTGACTTTTACTTAACTTTTTAACATTACCATGAATGACTCGGGATGTTTGAGAGTGGTTCCAACCTCATCAGACTCCATATGGAGAAAATAAAATTCCATATCCCATTCAAAATGCAGCGTGCTTAACAGTTTTCAAGGTTTTCAGGATCAATGGGATTGTGGCATTTCATTAGATTATATCATGTATGAGGGCATGTGATTGGCATTTAATCAAGACCACCAAGCCCTATATGTACCCAGTGTTGGTGGTGTTGATTGTTGTGTTGGAAAAATGCAAATTGGCAGCTTATTAATTCTGATTTTCCTTAACGTTAATACTTACTTGTGAACTTAGTATTCTTGTGCTCTTTATTTAGATCTTTTCATCAAACAAATATCAAGAACAGAAATAGCAACAACAAAGGACACAGATATTAGGCTCTCAGTCAAGGCAAAACCACTCCAAGCAGGAAACATGGAAAAACTCTTCTCTTCTGTTGACGGTGTTGGGTACCGCAAACATACAGGGGGTCTCCCTTATGTGAAGTCCAAATTAGACCTCATACCGTTTGCAGTAGGAGCCCCATCCAGAGCATCAACCCGGCCACCATAGCTTAAGATTAGCCTTGGTTTCAACAGATAACATAAGAGATTTTATACATAACCTTGAACAAGCAAATATGTTGACACTGTGAAGCACCAATTACAATGTGAAAGAGGAGACTTTCACAAGGGAAGACATAAGTGAGTCTCTGGAAGGAATTAATAGTACTAACCTAAGAGAGACACAAGAGAGCAAGCAAAGATTCATCAGTAATCTAGCGAAATAGTTCACATAGACACAACGATCATAAAACCAAAAACAACACACCTTCAACGAGATAAATACCAAAGTCGCCGAAGTAGTTCAATTTCTTTACTACATATGAACAAAACATATATAACAAACATCTAAAGGATAGTCCTAAGACATTCACAATATATGCATGAAAATGTGTTGACTCATTGAGCTTCAATTATTAGGTGAAAGATCCAAGCACGCAATTACAGAGGTGAGCCACTAGCTCCAATAGTGGAACACTGAGTCACTTCTTGCTTCTTCAAAGAATAGTTCTCTCCTATGCCAAGTAGAAAAGCCAAAACTAGCTCTCTAAAGCCTAAGCCTCCAAAAGCCCCTTGCTTGAGTTATGAGGTTGTTTTATAACAAGAGGAATGACCTTTCATCTCCCCTTGACTCTTGAATTACCCTCATAATTCTTGAACTTCTAAATGACTCTTGGACTTCTCTAAGTAACTTTTGAACTTCTACATGTGACTCTTGTCCATATATGACTATGACTCTTGATATCCCACATATGACTCTTGGACTTCCACACATTACATTTTGTCCTTCTCCTTTTAATAATTACATCACTACATTCCACATGATGTGGCATGACACATGGACACACTTGACATTGTGATGACGCTTGTACAAATCACAACTTGACAATGGTCACGTGGACTTCATGATGAGATGGCAATGCCAAGTTGTTCTCCTTGCTACTGTGTATTTGACCTCTTTAAGATAGGTCTCATATGTACTTCATCTCTGTGAATGATCTACTTTGTTGCTCGTCTTTACCCTCCAAAGGGTCATGGATCAGTATTGGAATCTTCTGAGTCATCATGCAATGTCTTCATTTTGTATAAGTTCAGGATCTGCTTATGTCTTCAGGATGGTTCTTTTTTATGCTTCTTCACTGCAAGTGCTTCTATGCTTCTTCTCCTTGACATCTTCCTTGAGCATCACCATGTCATGCTGAGAAGGAACACTTGCCAATGAAGATCACCCATGACAAAGCAAAATCAGTCTTGAAATCATCTATTTTACCTCTACTTTGGTCATGGAAGAAGTTACTTATAAAGGCTTGTAAAAAGACTTGAGAAAGAAGGGCTTGATGAGGAGGGCGCAATTGAACTCAACAGTGGCTTAGGAAGGCACCATTGTTCACTATTACTGCGCCATGCACTATAAAGAAGGGGTTCTTCAAGGTCCAACGCAGTGGGCAAGCACAAGAAACAACGTTAATGGGCTTTTTAATTAAGAATGTGCCATGCGTTGGGCTCAAAGGAGTAGGAGACAATGAAAGCGCAATTGACTAGGACATTGAGCAAGGGATGACTACACTATTTACTAAAAGTGCACCATGCGCTCAGAGAGAGAGAAAGAGATTTCTTGAGCGCAGGGCGCGGTGACAAGAGACAAGGAGGAACCACTATTGCTTGACAGTGTGCCATGCGCCAGAGAGGCTAAGTGAGAGTGCAGGGCACAATGACAGTGTACAAGGATGCCCGACTATTGCTTGAGAGTGCGCCATGCACTTTTAAAAAGACAGAGGATCACTGTTCTTCCGAAGTGTGCTTTTGAAAGGAAAGAAGGTCCTTGTTCTTCCGAAGCGCGCCCAAATGATCCTTGTTGTTCTGAAGTGCGCTCAAAAGGTCCTTGTTGTTTCGAAGTGCGCCTTGTTTTCCTGAAGTGCACTCAAAGGGTCCTTATTGTTCCAAAATGTGCCTTGTTTTCCTAAAGTGTGCTCAAAGATTCCTTGTTCCAAAGTGTGCTCAAAGGATCCTTGTTTTTCTGAAGTGCGCCTTGTTCTCCCGGAATGTGCTTTTCACTATGCACTTGAGGTGCACTCACTGTGAGTTTGAAGTGAGCTCAGGGTTGGGAGGGCGTAGTTTTCTCCAACAATGATTGTTTGTTCATCTGGAATGCGTTTTTCACTGAGGGAGGGAGCAAAAGGCTAGCTCACTTATCCTAGGAAGTACTAATGCGCTGTGAAAGGGAGGAGACCTTAGAAAAGACTTAGTGCACAAGATTTGGTGAACAAGGTTGCATCATTGCGGCTCATGAATAAGCTATGCTCATCACCTAGTAAGAGGGCTAATGCCTTCACAACTTGCATTGGGCAGGAGGTCCAAGAAGAGCTCCAAAATGGCCAAGTGTGGTACCCGTAGAGTAAGAGAGGAAATGCATTTGAACATAACTCAAACTTGGATCACACACATGAAAACCATCAATACAAGCCAAAAGGACACACAGGACCCATGGATAGGAATCACACCTTGGAACGACAACAAAGCGACACTTATTTCTAAGTGTGACAATTGAAACGACACTTAGAACACAATTTATGATGGAAGTGACACTGTGACGAAAAGGTGCACTAAGTTGTAGGAATGTGTCTAGCACATATTCTAATGATATGTAGGACCGTGTAATGCAAATGGGTGTGCTAGAACTAACTCTAGTGATGTGCAAAGGTGCGACGAATACAAGTATGAAACAAAAAAGGCAATACATGCGATAGGAGGTTAACATGAAGATGACAATTGCAAAATGCGAACGACATTGAACA
Source organism: Pinus taeda (assembly GCA_000404065.3). Lineage (NCBI taxonomy): Eukaryota > Viridiplantae > Streptophyta > Pinopsida > Pinales > Pinaceae > Pinus > Pinus taeda. The sequence continues at coordinate 69,919 of APFE030773645.1, forward strand.
CGACACATGCCAGAGCAAAGACAACATGAAAACGACACTTATTAAAGTGAAAGCAAGCAAAAGGGACCACTGCAAATGTGAAAGCGAAGGAGCGCCAAAAGCAACAGTTGAGAAACTCACTAAAATAAAAGTATAATTGCAATCAAATTGAGGGAGATTGTCCATTGAAATTGCACACTGACTGTCGCCATGAGTTGAACATTGCATAGGCACCGTCTTGATGGATTTTGTTATGCCTGTCCAAGCTTGCATAAAGGAAGCGCACTTACGAATTCACCAAAGACCTAGTATGTGTAAGCAAGTGACTTGACACTTAGAGCTTGAGCAAAAGACTTAACACTTAGCAATCATCAATCGACAATAAAGTGACCATACACGACAAATCGTAAGATCTTTAGTAGGCTCCAAAATTCAAGTGTAAGCAAAATTTTGGAGGGTGTTGATTGCAACGTCAACATTTTCTTTATAGAATCTGCTTCAAATGAGACACAAAGACCCAATCCCTAAACCAAGTACTTCTCCAAGTACCAAGTCATCCCATTCAAAATGTCCTTCCTTGATCCTACACCAACCAACTTCAAATTGCAACCTCAACCTGCCAGCTTCAACACAACAAATTGCTCTGCTACTTTGACCCTGTAATTTCGGCCTTGTAGCTGCCACAAAAACCCTAATCCAGCTTCCTCCTGAGACCCTCCTAGAGCAAGACAGCCCTTCACAAGGTCAACAAGTTCAAGATAGAGTAATATTCCTTCCAACTACAAGATAATACATTTCGTCCAACTGCAACTCGAACCTGCAATTTCTGCCTCTCTCTGCAACATCGGAAACACTAGAACTTTGCACATGTGAGAGAAATAGAGCCCAAAAACAGAGATGTTCCTTCCTTCTTGGATTCTTCTTGCCTCCTAGACCTTCACTCTCCTTTTCTGCTTCTCCCAACTATAAATCAACCCTCTTTAGTGAGTGTGTCCCAAATGAGGTTGAATTGCTCCTTTATATAGCCTTCTCAAGGGGTCGAATTCCCTCCTTAAGGCCAACTTGTACTTTTGGAATTTCCAGGACTTTCTAGACTCAAAAATAATTCTTTTTCAATTACATTTTGCCCGAAAGGGTCTTATAAACATGATGTTGACTCTTTTGATTCATGTCAATAAATTCTAAGACCTAACAAACCCTATGAAGAACATGCTTTTACCTGGAAAACCATCAATAATGAGCATGAAACCATGCTTTTAAAATAATAACTTTTTCTTTTCTTGTTTTGGTTGTTACATATGATACATATTGAAATGAGGACAACAACAATTATGAAGACTGAAACTAGTTACATTCTTCAACACTCCCTCTTATCTAGGGAGGTATTCATAATTGTACAACCAATACAACATCATTCTCAAACTGAAGAGTTCTCCTAAGTTTGATTGATAAGCCAACTGCAAGCATCAACAATATAACTAGCATTTTCTCTAAGGCCTAACTAGACAAGCTCCACTTCATTCAGGAGCATTATGCTAGGAGCCTTTATGTGTGATACCACACTACCTCTACAAGGCACATACCCCATCTAAATGTTCACAAGGTATGTCCTTTTAGGACTATTCTTATCTTGGATCTCCACACCTGAGTCCTCAAAGAATATCGGTCCTCTTCGCTCACTCTTCTCTTGGATGCCTGTCCCATCCTGAAAGAGTGTTGGTACCTTGCCTTTCTTGGATTTTATATCCTCAAAGAAACCACAGATGCTTATCCAACCCTCCACCATTCTTTCTCCATTACCTAAAGAAGAGAATGCACGTGTGATGTCCAACATCACTCCCTCTCAACTAGAGAGGATAATCCTATTCCCTCTTGTCCAAGAAATAGATCCTTTCTCTTATTTAAGGAGGCTCTTTTGCTCCCTCTCAAATCTAGAGGAGGTTCTAGACTTCCTTTCTATTTGGGAAGTCAACACTACAAGCCTTATAGCTTGTCTCTATAAGAGTATCAACTACTTGTTCTTCATAGCTACATGGCTCCCTCTTTCCTTCGCGTCTCTTGCATCGAGCTTGCTTCCTTCTGAGGTATCATGGAGCCAACTTCACTCTTCAATCTTGTGACAAGATCGAGGTCATCTCTCTTCCTTATCACTTTCATCTCGTCATCATCAATGAAGGGATTATATTGAGCCTTTCCAGTCCTCAAGTTGATCTTAGCTTCTGCATGAAAGTGATCTCCTCTATTGATCTCTAGGTTATCTTCTTGCACTACTACCTTTCAATAAGCATACCTTGAATTCACAATTGCCAAGTATCAGATATTGAGCTTCCCTCGTTCTTCATACATTCCTTCCATACATTTGAATTTGCTTCAATTGTCATCACATATTCCTGCAACATCCTTCCAGGTAGCAAAATAATATGTTAACCAGATAACCAACAATAATTATGATCAAACTTACCTTATCATGATGACCTTCTCTTCCAAGCACCAACGTCCTCATGGTCCATCTCCATACAAAACTTCCTTCATGCATTAGAGTGCCCAAGGATCAAACTTGATTACCAAGTTAGAACTTTTCTTTCGGAGATTATACTAGATGTTAGTGATTATTTACATATTCCAGAGAAAGTCTTAACCCTTTATTCATCCTTGAATAAGTAAAAATTATTACTTTTAAAACATCATCTACATGGCGTGTTCCACGATTCTATATGACTTATCCAATATGCATTCCTACGCTTCTTATTCCATCATCTAGCTATATGTTCTAAAATGAGCCTACAACCTAGCCCATTGCATTCCTTCATCCCTTAAGAGTATTGTTTCCATACTATATGGAATGTATACTAACCTTGTCATAATGCCACTTCCAAGAACCTTCTAAAATGATGCTTCTTACAAGATCATGATGATCTTAGCAAGATGACAACCTCTAACATAATCTTAGATAATGTTTGGATGACCAATATGCAAAATGGTCTTATCTTTCTATCCTTAAAAGACTAGATGACTTCTACAAAGCAACTTAACCAAGTAGACTCTACTTATGATATTATTACATGCTTCTTTTTATGCAAAAATCAAGATTCTTCTATAAACAACAATGCATATTGTCCTAAAGGAAAGACCAATCTCTATAAAGAACCTAACAAACAGAGTGCCTACTATAATAGTAGAGACCATTCAGATCTTCTTTCTTCGGCTTCTTCTCATGGTCTCCCACGGCCTCAACTACATGAGCTTCACTTCTCTCCTTTCTCTTGTTGTTATGTTGGTTTGGACAATCCCTCTTAAAGTGTCCAAACTCATTGCAGTTAAAGCATCAAACCTTGGACATATCTTTCTTCTTGGACTTGCCAAACTTTCATTTCTTCAACTTCTTGATTCTAGCTAGAAATGCTTGAGATTGCTCATCTGATCCCATGTCGTCTTTTACCTTGATCCTTAATTCTTTGAGAATGCATTGATCCCACAACTCATCAAAAGGAAATGAATCTTTCTTAGAGTAGATGCTTGTTGCAAAGCTACTCCATTCTTGTGGTAATGCATTCAACACACAGATGGTCATTTCTGAATCAGAAATTTATTCTCCAAACCACTGCAGATGGTCTCTTGATTGAGAGATTTTCATGAGAAAGGATGCCATGTCCTCATCCTTTGATTTCTTCATTCCATATAATTTATTCCCCCAAGACATCTTTTGTCCTAATGTATTTACAGAGTAAAGTTCACTAGCTTGTCCTTTCAAATTTGCAACAAATGGAACAAGAGGATTCTTAATGGATTCAACTATGATCCTTTGAGCCTTTACTTCCCCTTTCTTGTACTTTGCTAGTTCTTGAGTCTTGACTTTGCTAGTTCTTGAGTCTTGTCTTTGCTAGGTTCAATGATCTCACCAGTGACATACTCCATTACCTCATGTTCGGTAAGTGTCAGGCAATCCTTTTCTTCCATGCTACGTAATTTGATGCTCCAACGAGCTTATTGCTTTCCTTGCAAAAAGAACCCATATGACATGTAGATTAAGACATTGAGTAATAGCATGATACTTACTTGATAGCCAAGATTCTCTTTCTCCTTGATGAAGTCTTCAACCTTTCTTGATGCCCTCAAGATCCTTGAAGAAACTTCAGTAATCTCCTTAGAAGATGTTCCTAGGATTCCTCCAGCTTCCAAGAGCGATGAATGATTGCCAGGATTTTTTGATGCTTCCTTCAAAGAGGTCTACCAATGAGTCTTCAACTAATTCCTTTTCCCAAGAGACAACATTCTTGTAGCCTTCCTCCTAGGTCTTCCATTGATGTAGACTTGATATTCTTCAATGTAGAAACCCTCCTTCCAAACCAATAGGTCTTTTACTTTCCTTCTTCAACAAATGATTCCCCTTGACGAGTAAACCCTTCCTTGTGTCCACAAGATACTCCTTCCAGTTGCCTTCTTGTTCACCTTAACTCTGATAATATGTTGGAAATATGCAAACTGACAGCTTATTAAATCCAATTTTCCTTAACCTTAATCCTTGCTTATGAACTTAGTTAGTCTTATTGTGTTCTTTATTTAGATCTTTTCATCAAAAAAATATTAAGAACAAAAATAGCAACAATAGAGGACACAGATATTAGGCTCTTAGCGAGGGCAAAACCCCTCCAAGGGGAAAACCCAGCAAACCTCTTCTCTTCTTTATAAAATCTGCTTCAAATGAGATATAAAGACCCAATCCCTAGAGCAAGTCCTTCTCCAAGTACCAATCTAGCACTTTCAACAAGTCCTTCCTTGATCCTACACCAACTAGCTTCAAACTGCAAACTAGACCTACCAACTTCAACACTGAAACTCATTCTACTACTTTGACCCTGTAATTTCGGCCTTGCAACTGCTACAAAAACCCTAATCCAGCTTCATCCTGAGACCATCCTAAAGCAAGACAACTCTTCCTAAGGTCAATGAGGTCAAGATAGAGTAATCTTCCTTCCAACTACAAGATACTACACTTCATTCTACTACAACTAGAACCTGCAATTTCGGCCTCTTTCTACGGCACCAAAAACCCTAGAACTCCACACATGTAAGAGAAATAGAGCCCAAAAATAGAGATTTCCTTCCTTCTTAGATTCTTCTTGCCTCCTAGACCTTTGCTCTCCTTTTTTGCTTCTCCCAGCTACAGATCGAACTTCTTTTTGTGAGATCAAACTTCTTGAGTGAGTATGTCCCAAATGAGGTTGAACTACTCCTTTATATATCCTTCTCAAGGGGTCGAATTCCCACTTGAAGGCTGACTTGTAGCGGCTACGACCGACTTGTAATTTTGGAGTTTCCACGACTTTCTAGACTCAAAAATAATTCTTTTTCAATTACATTTCACCTAGAAGGGTCTTATAAACATGATGTCGACTCCTTTGACTCATGACAATAAATCCTAAGACCTAACAAACCTTAGAAGCATGAAGAACATGCTTTTACCATGAAGACCATCAATAATGTGCATGAAACCCATGCTTTTAAAATATTAACTTTTAATTTTCTTCTTTTGTTTGTTACATAGGATACATATTGAAATGAGTACAACAACAATTATGAAGACTGAAACTAGTTACATTCTTCAACATGTTGAACTCCCTTTGGCATGACCTTAGCAAAAATGTACCCTTCACTCAAGTCAAAATCATTGATCAGACATGTTAATCTTTCTCTACCATATAAGGCTTGGATTAGGTCGTTTGATCAAAATTGGGCAATGTTAACTAATATCCCTAGAGAATCGAAGTAGAGTCCAAGGCTAGACAAGAGGAGAGGGATCTAGATTCTAGATGGTTGATCCTGGAATAATTAATCATTGATGTACAATGGATGTCATATCTATCTTGACTTATGTACAAATATGCATGTTTTCATATCTTCTACAACTAATTTGGTATTTTGAATGTTTTTTAATATAAATGCAAAAAAATATTTAAAAAAAATATCTATATATATATATGCTTTTGACACTTCACATCCAAAAAACGCCCCTGCTTTGTGCTGTTGGAAATACTTAGAAGGGGTTGAATCAGTATTTCTTATCAATTAGTATATTTTTAACTTCACAAAGCATTAATTGTTATTAGCAACAGATAAACATAAACATTCATTAACACCAATCAACAATGCATAACAATAGAGACAGTAGACAGAGATTTTTTGGGTGGAAACCCTTCCAAGACAAAAACCACCCAAAGCTTCTTAATATTTGTCTTCAAAAGATTTACATCAAGTTTTCAGCTCCAACTAGAGGCTCCAACCCCCTAATTTACAGGCTCCAACTTGTAGGACACTCGTACGCCCTATTTACTAGTTGCAACCGGAAAAATAGTCCAACGCCCTAGTTTTTAGGCTCCAACCTGATGGATGCTCCAACACCCTATTTAACAATTGCTACTAGACGGACGCTGCAATGCCAAGATACAACCTTCCCTAGCACCACCTTGCCACCCTAAAGTGTTTTCAGGCTCCAACCTGAAGGAGACTCCACTCTCCTACCTTGCACCACCCTGATCAGTCGACGGACTACATTTCACAATTTTCAGACTAGATCCACCTACACTCAAAACAATATAGGAAATTGTAGTACAAGTGAACTGCAACAAAAGCTCTATAAATCAAATCCGCCTCTGCTCCAGTGCAACACTCCACAACCAGATTGATCTAATCAATAGACTTGGGATTGTATAATTTGTATCATACAACCTACTACTGCAATAACTGTCACTGCCATACATTACTGCCTCATTGTATTAAGTCTAACAGTCATACAAGGTCACTGTCACATATCAAAAGTCTTGTCATGAAGATCACTAGCATACTATCTCACAAGGTCAACGTCAACACCAAGTCACTTCCCAATAGTTGTCAACTACCATACAGTCTCACTGCTCAAAAGATTTGTACTTGCGTTATAGAGATATTGTAGACTTCTGAAAGGAAGACAACCACCAAATGCTGCAACAACCACCCCTGGAGTAATCTTTGAAATTGTTCAACTCAACACAAGCATTCAACTACAATCTTTTTCCATGCTAAATAGAGCCACTGTACTTCTTTCCTTACAAGCAACACTGAACAGTGTGAATTCCTTACAAATTTTCATAATGATTCTGAATGAAGATAACACAATGTGATTCCTGTAGAGACTAGAAACCTTCAATAGTTGTTGCAAGACAATGATGAAATGATGTGTTAATGAATCCCTTCTATCTGACCTTCCAGACTTCTTCAAATGTTGATTTCCATCACTGTTGGTACAAGACCTCTGGAGATCAAGATTGGTGATGATAAAGACTCCTTTTGCAACAACTTTGTTACACCATTCAAGCCCTCAACTCTGAACCACTTACATTATGTAAGTAACATTTAGAATTTTTGCAAAAATCTGCACATGTATAGAGATACAAATGCAATTTGACTCTTCTCAATTATACTTCAAACATGTTTAGGTCGGCTTCAATAGACATCCATATAGTATATTATATATATATATATATACTTACTTATGTCAATGTGATACTTCAGAGGGACGAATGTAGGACTGCAAGCTTCAGTGAGAAGATCCCCATAATCAATAATGTTGTCTTGCAAGATGTTTACACCAAAACTGCAGAGAAAGAACCTAAGAAAACAAATTTTGTGCACTGTGAATGAGGGAATCTTTGTCCACCTTTGTTGCTTCTAATTTTGAATCATAATATGGACCAGACCGCAGATGACAACCACATAGATGACTTCTAATTCAATAATCGTTCATGCGTAGCCCTCAGTCTATGGGAGTTTACCTACACAGGTTGATGTATGCCTTCAGAATGTGATGCCAAAACCGCAGAAATGAAATAGTGATGAGGTTGCTTCAAGTTGACACCATTGACTTGTGCAAATAAACCTTCGGTGCTCAGAGGAAGATAAACAATGATGACTACCACAGAGAGCTCTACAAAATGAAGATTGCTTCTTGTTGTATTCAAGGCCACAGAAGTTAGAAGCCACAAACGCAGATTTGAAGCTCAAATACTACACTGTTCAGATCTGAAATGAGCACAGTGCTTTGCCCTAACAGAGGGCCATACAACTTTAAAGTGTGATGCGTTGATCCAGCAAACAAGCTCAGATATCATAGTATTAAAAGAGCCTTATTCCTTCATTGATATGAAATCTTGAGGCCAAGCTTCAAAAGAGAGCGTGTAGATGAATTCATAGCTTGGTCTTCTAAGGCCGAGAGACCTGAAATAATAAGGATAACTTTCGTTGTCTTGTAATAGTGGCTCGTCTGATGCAACAATCCTCCACAGGGTCGAGTTTGATTTTTAGGGATCAATTGTCAAAAGATAAGCATTGTATACATACATTAGGAGGGAAATCGAGATCAATGCCTCCTTTTATAGATATTTGAGGGGCTTCAATTAGGCCTTTGAATTCCTATTTTGGAGGAGACTTCTTTTGAAATTCAAATGTATTGGAGGGAAAAAACCCTTTGAGGGTTTTATTAAAATTTTAATTTTGATTTGTCTTTTAATACAAAACATTCCCATGCCCTTACAATTAAGCCTTTTATCACAATATACATTATTTTAATTTTGGAGAGGAGCCTTATCACTTAACCATTTAATCTGACTGAAGAAGAGTTGCCACTTCATCATCCTTTTGGTTTCATTCCCACAAGTTGGGTCCCTCAACTTCAAACAAGGATATCTCTCAAATCATGAGACCTCTCGTGGCGTGCCACATATCACCGGAATCAGCTTCATGAGGAGAACCCAATGGCATGGATCTTCAAGGCAAATTCACTGAGCTTCATCCTCAAAAACATCAACAAGTGTAGGGTATGTCCATTGTCCAGGGAATCTAAACCCTAGAGCTAGGGTTTCCAGCCATCCTTCCATAGGAGCTTCCAACTAATGCAATCCAGACAAATATTAAGAGCGTTCATTAATTAATGTTGGCATCAATGACGACACGATTCAACATGTGCAACATTGGGCCAACTAGCCAACGACCCTATGTATAGCTTGGTGACGATGATATTGCCACAATCCTCTGTCATTTGCACGAGTGATACACCTCTCACCATCCAACATCCCTCTTAAATGATGGTGGGACTACTACTTGGTAGGTACTTTAACAATTTTGCAATCAAGTGTTTTGGGCATTTTAACATGGATAAATGGGTGATCTAGATAATTGACCAATCTTGATTGTAAGCTTGTTCTCTCACCTTACCAAGGGGTTTAGTATTTAGCCCTAATGCAATGGGACCTCCTCTAAGGCCTTAGGGTTATAGGAGGGGCACTACTTGGGAAACATGAATTGAAGTAGTGTGTACATAACCATTCCATACTTACCACTTTTCACCTGTGCTCATGATCTCACATCCATCCTTCAGGTTAACTATCATTGGTTCTTTTGGATTTGGCACCCATACATCCACTTCCTTCAGTAGGGCCTGAAAACTTTGCAATGTAGGTTGATGCAGCTACAAGAAGGATAAGAGCATAAGATGGCCACAACAAAAGAAAAAGAAAAGTTTAAAATGCAAAAGATGGTAGAGGCATAATTAGCAAGTGGGCAAAAGCCTGGCATGAAATCTAACCCCCTCCTTAGCCATCACCGGGGACCTGAGCACTAGAGGCTCCATCTCATCATTAGGGACCCTTGCATGCCCTAACCCCAATGAGCGATAAACTAACACATCCTTAAAGGGTAAGTAAATGCTATATTATAAAAAGCAAGCTTGGACACCTAAGCTACGCTCCATATCAAAGCATTATCAAAAAGAAGTAAAGACACACCAAAGAGATGGAAAGAGCAGGCCGAGGAAAAGGGTAACTCGTGCCTCCATGAATGCTCCCTCCATTACATCTATACACTCAAGATGTGGACCTCACACCAATTCGTCCCTTGGCCATAGAAGTCTTCCCCCTCATTGCCATGTATTGTCACTAACACCTATGAATTGAAGGGTTGACCTTGGAAATGTCACCTCCCCTTAGGGGTCGGAAGCACCTAATAAGATTGATTACCTAACCACCTCTAACATGGTAAGGAACACTTTTATGGGACTGGGTCTAGTTAGATATTTGAAGGTGATCCTGGTTTGAAGTCTTACTATGCCCATAACAATTAAGTATGGTCCACTATGATGCATATATGGTCATTACCTCTAATGAGTAGTTGCAGTCACTTGAGTTTGAGATGGTTATACCAGGTGGTCCTACACAAAGCAGTAAAGGCCTTGAGGGCACAATCATTCCATGCCTACTTCACATGATGCCCAGGTTGTGCCACACGTCCAAAAAGCGTGATGACCTTGCAGATGAAGCGTTTCTCTTCCACAGCAAATCATTGGGCATTTTGATGATCATGACAATTGATCGGCACCCTAGAGCACACTTGGATGTAAAAACAATGAGCTCACTTTGCTTGGCTTTGGAGATTCTTGATGATGTACCCAGCAGATACAGCATGCCCCCAGGCTAGCCTTGACACTATTTGATGGGCATGCCTTGATCCAAAGTCCAAATGATGATGATCACCCCCCACGATGATTAGGGAAGACTTGTACTACCTCATGAAGCCCCAACGCTGGAGAGAGATTGCAACATGTTGTCTTGATGGCACCCGGGGAGACGCAGGGCACCCAAAGTTCGCTTTTGGACACATAGAGATGTTTTGAGGCTTGATTTGAGATGCAACTAATCCATATTTTGCACTTTCTGAGCCTTATTAGCACTAAAAGGGCATAGCATCATGCTTAGAAAGGGATTTCAAGTCACGCATGTAGGCAATTAGTGGCCACTATAGTTTTATTGAGCTATTGGGTTGGCTTGTAACCCTCTTTACTTTTACTCAAAATCAAACTTGTTATAGTGTTTTTAGTTTGGTTAATGGATGTGATAGACCTTATATAAAAGGAGTATCACTCCATTCTTATTTTTCATCATCACTTGTAGATTTATGCATCCTTTAGAGAAGCTTACTTAGCCTTTTTGCTAGTCGTTATACTTGTCGAGATGCGATCTTTTTGGAGCTATTGCTATTGGAGCCTAAATTGTGTCTTGGAGAAGTCTTTTTGGGATTGAAGGAAGGCAATTTCTTAGAAAAATTGTAAGTGTTGCTACAAAATTTTAATGGTTTTTCATTTGATGAATGTATGCTAGCGTTTTTCTATTGTTCCATGTCTAAATGCATATTTTTATTGGAAAATCTTGCATGATCATTGCATGTTAAATTTATTTTCCTTGAATACCATAGAAGACCTCCTAAAGAGATTTCTTCTATTTAATTTCTTCCCTCATAAAATGATATCTAGGGTTTGTCAAGAGAAACTAGGGTTTTCCCCCTTACTCCAAGCATAGATTTGATATCTCTTAAATTTAACCCTAAAAACCCCATCACCCAAGTAGGGAATGGCACTGGGAATCCTTGTGGTAAAACTAAAAATCTTTTTATCTCTTCCTTCCTAATCTCCTTTTCCAATCCCTTTAAAGAAAGTTGTTAGGGCTAGGGCATAGGGTTGATTTCAACAAGACTCTATTTGAAAGATGTTGAGACCTTTGTAGCATGATCTCACCTTGAATGATCTTTTAAACTCAAAATCTAGCTCTTTTCATGGTGAAATTTTTGCTAATAGAGATGACATCATCAACCCTAGGCAATTCGTACCCTAATTAAACCCTAACTTTGGCTAAAGGCTTCAACTTGGGGCTTGATTTGAAGGTTTTCCATCCCTTTTTTGTTGATTTCATCATTAGCAAACCTTTTCGTAGCACTTGTATGCCTAGACAATCCTTGATTGAAATAAATCTTAAAACCCTAAGCGTTAAATGCTATTTTTAAGGCATTGTATATGGTATGTTGCTCCTACGCATTGAGAATTGTTCTTTTTTCCACTGAAGAAGTACCTTGCTTAGCCTTTGACCTATATCAACTTGGGCCAATTGACTTAGAATATCATTTAGATGAAAACTAAGAAGCCTATCATGTGGTTAAATTCCACTAAAGAGCAATTGGCAGTTCACTGAGGTGACAGTCGCAGTCCACCTCATTGTTGCATCTTGGTCTAACTTTCGCCTTGTGAGGCTTCTCGTCCTACTAGATTTTGGGGCAACAGGGCCACAAATGACGTTACAACCTCAAAAATGGCAATATGTATTATTATGATATAATTATAGTATTTCGCCTGAATACAAATCAATAATAGAAGGATTAAACATATGAAGGCTACTTATTATATGCTAGCACATGTTTTCAACATAAAATTTGAGGGTTTCTAACTTGCACTATGAAAGAAGTAATTACATATGTACTAATGCAACAAACAGTCCTCTTAAAATCATGTTCAAAAAGTTACAAGTGAGGTCACAAATCCTAGCATCACATAAATTACATGAAAACCTACAGAATATTTAGGTCAACCTACCATGAAGGGACAAAACAGTAGGGATTCTTTGTACCTATTAGATGTCACCCTATTTTACCACTTTCAACACAGTGTCTCCTCTAATGAGTTCGCAATTTCTTCATTAATGACAACCATTTCAAGTCTATTAAATATTCTGCAAAACTATATCAATATTTTGAGTGAAATATGCTAAAGGAGTGATAATGTCATCCAATGCAATCATTGTTCAATGGCAACATAGGTGGTGTATCAAACAACCTACCACAATTCAATTTCCTAAAAGGCACAAATAAGTGATTGGGGTATGCGAAATTCATGGGGATTTTCTTTAAAGAGTAGTGATTTGTATATAAACCTTCAAGTGATGTCTTCCCATAAAATATTCGCTTCTAGTGCCTAACATATTTAGACCAAATTTAATGCTTTTAGAGGTTAAAGGAAGCACTTTCAAAAAAATATAGAGAGATGATGACATGTTATAAAGGTTTTTGTATTAGAGAGGGTACAAAATTCAAAAGCATTTTCTTTACTATAGAGGCACAATGTTGGAAATTTTGTCTTAATTCATGTAATAATCTCTCTTATTAAATGCATCCTCATGAACCACAAACTTGGCCTTGCAATTAGTGATCATATGCTTGTATTAGCTCCACATGTAATTAATACTTTCAAGTTTCACCTTATTGTGTTACTCTTTTCTTTTGGCTATTATCCTTCATATTTGGTGCTATTTATACCTTTGGGTAGTATTATGTCACCTCTAGGTGCTATTTTTATCTTTAGGTGTCGTTCTTTACCTTTGGTTATGGTTATTTCATTATCAAATGTTATTGTCTACTTTTTCCTAGTTTCTAAGTGATGATGATCATGATACAAAGTGTAGCCATTGATCACTAAGGCAAAGCATGTTTGGCTTCTAGCATGTGGGTCATAGGCAGAGTCACCTTGTTCGTGTTCGTGTTCGTGTTCAAATTTGGTGACAATGTAATTTGGAGAAAAACACCAAAGCGAAAAACATTTAATTAAACCGGCCATTAATTTCGACAAGGTAGAAGTTGCTAGAAACTTGTCAATTAGGTCTAACCAAGTGGTAGTATCATGGATTGTTCTAGGTGTTATTCTCATAAGTGACGTGACAAAGCTTTGAGCTTCAATAGAATCCAGTTTACCCCAAGTACAATCCTCAGAATGATGGAAGCTCCAAGAGGGTGTCCCTAGAAAATGTATTACGCATAAGGGCAAATAGCTTCTATAGAATCTAGTTTATCCTAGGTATCATCCTCAGAATGAGGGGAAGTGCCTAGTGGGTTTCCCTAGAAAATGCATTATGCATAGGGACGAATATATATATGTGTGTGTGTGTGTGTGTGTGCGTGTTTTAATTATATAACCTTTTTTTCTATTTATAGGTTGTAACTTGTCATTATTAATCCGATAGAAATGGAGTTATTGTCAATGTCAACCCCTATGATAAAGCATTCATTCTGTTGTCATGGAATATTGCATTGTTAGTTGATACTAAGCAAATGACCAAAGCTAGGTGTAAGTCCATGGTCAATTTGATAAGCCCACCCCATTAACAAAGGGAAAATTATCTACCAAAAATAAAGATATGGTTGAAATACAAAGTAGGCTATACAATATCCCATAAATCCCTCCTAAAAGTTGGATCCCCTAATCATCTTAAGCAACCAATGTAGCCTCTATATTAAGACAAATTATTGACTTACTATAAAACCAACATAGACCCATCTTAAATACAGATCTACCAAGTGCCGAGAGGGATCAAACCTCTCAAGATGTTAACCTCTTTTTAAGTGCAAAACTTGAGGAACGGTTTACACCTCAAGAGATTTGATTCCTCTCCACTCTTAGTAGATATGGAGTTAATATGGATTTATGCTAGTTTTGAACAACAAACTAATAAAATGTTTTAACTACAAGAAACTTTAATTTTCACTTATTTTGTATAATACATCAAATTAGTTTTGTTATTAATATTTTTTTTAATGATCTCTCTCTCTCTCTCTCTCTCTCTCTCTCTCTCTATATATATATATATATACACACACACATATACATTGAATTATTGTTGTTATTAATACATTTTCAAATGTTACATGTCAACTCCATATTAGGCATTGATGGAATTACAAATCTCTATCCTACTTTGAATTAGAAAGAAATTATTAATGGAATAAGAACCTCTCTCTCTCTCTCTCACACATTAAACTAAACTCTATATTAAGAATGGTATAAATTACACATCTCCCTCAATGATATATAACAAAACAAAACAAAAAAATTATTTCATTTTTCTCTATATAAAGTTGATATAAAATTATGTTATTTATAGCCTCGAGGGTTAGCTCAATTGGTTGAGTCCCCATTGTTAAAGCTCCTTTGCTATTTGGGGGTCACGGGTTCAATTCTCTCGACACTCTCAGGGTCAGGCTCTGTGGTTGAGCCAACAAGAAGTGATCCCTTCAGAAAGATTTGCCCGGTACAAGTATTTTGTGGACGTGGCAATCACCCACCTCCGAGGTTTGTGAACCCCATAGATAATTTAAAAAAATTATGTTATTTATAGTTGATAGTAAAATATTTTTTGTTATTAATATATTTTTGGTTTAAATGTTACATGTCAAATGAACATAGAATGAATTATACATCATGTAGTATCAAAATATTATTTTTACATGTCATTTATCAACTCCATATTAAGTAGTGAAGGAATTACATATCTCCCCCTCATGTTAAAAAAAAATTAAATTTTTGTCTTTCAATTACTTTATCTCTCCATATAAAGTTTGATGTTAAAATTAAGGTGGAAATTGAAGTATTTTATTTATGGCCGACATTGATTTTTTTTTGTTATTAGTATTTTTTATTTATTTGTTAACATAAGTATTATTTTATTATTTTTAAATGTAACATTATATGACAACATCTCTCCCATACTAGACTATAGAGCATCAGTGCAATCAAATCCACTTAGGCTCCTCAATGACAAACCAAAATTCCTAACCCCAAAACAACTTGGTATAATGTGTGCACTATGGTATTCTAATCAAGAAAAGTGACTCTAATTTAGCCTTTTCTGAAAGAGATTAATAAAAGTTTTTCATTGAAAATTAATAGAAATAATTTAAAATATGCTTTGGGATTAGTGTAAGCCCATGGGAGCAGCTTAATTGGTGATTTCCCTGCTATGAAGTATTATGTAAACCATGAGATTCAAGGTTCAAATCCCTGTGAGTCAAACCAACAAAAAATGCTTTGGGATCATTGTTGAGTGGTAAAATAAGATAGATTATTTTCCATGCAAATCACTCACACAAGTCCCTAACACACATGCTCAAGGTGAGATGTGATATGTAGTTAGGTAGTATTCCTCGTTGAGATTTGAAGAAAGATATAATATAGCACTTTAAAAAATTTAATGAAACTTTATGAAATAATAACATACTATTTCTAATGTCCACAGGGCTTTGGATTTACAGTGAATGGATGCATTGTTAAGGCACTCATTGCAAAAAGGTCACTGGTTCAAATCCCCTGTGGGTGTTAGCCTATCCAAAAAACATATTATTTCTAATAAATATTGCAACCATCAAGTTAATAGTTGATTGTATCCAATAAGAAAACATATCATTATAAAAAATAATTTGTTGAAGCTTATAGTAGCTTCGGAAGGTCTTTTGCATAGTATTGGTGTCTTAGCATGTGGAAAATGATTTATTGTCTCTTTAGGTGCTTGCTTGGTGGAGTAAGTAATTTATGTCTTCTTTCCTAAGTCTAAATTAGGAAAAGTACAATAGTTAAAGTCAATTAATTATTGCGGACTATTAAGACATTTTCTAAAGATAAATAATTTAATTATTTAAGTGACTTAGAAATAATCTGATCTCCAAGATCTTCTATAAGGGAGATTGAGGTTAGGGATCTGGGCTTAATGAATATTGTAAAAAGAAGCCCAAGGAAGAGGTGAAGACGCAAGAGAGGAGACACAATAGAAGAAAGCAATTTTCTCTGGTGTAAGTGGCTTACCAAAAGCAGAAAAGAGAAAGAGTAGAAGAGGATTCAAGGGCATATCTAGGAGGCCGAATTGCTAGAGATTGCAAGGCCAAGCTGTTGAAAAGAGAGGCAAGTCGATTTGATTGGAGAAGCCGATTTGCCAAGGCTAAATTTGCTGAGGAGCAGTGGCAGCTCAAAGGGAAGGCGCAAGGTCGATTTTTTCGCAAATTGCTGGTCCGAAATTCTCCAAGCCGAATTCCTTCAAAGGTCGATTTCCAAGAGGCAAAATTCATCTAGTGGGGGCCAAGTTACAGGTTCAAGTAAATGTATTTTTCTTTATAATTCTCTATGGGTTGAAAACCCTTATTTTCCAAATTAATGAATGAACAGAGAATTGTTGTGGGTATTTATCTGCTGCAATGTGTGATTGATCTCTCCTAATTTTTATTTTCCGCTGCTTATATTTCTAGAGGTTAAAATATAAGTGATATTATTTTTCGGTAACTCAGAATTTAAATAAAATTGCTGGGAATAAATTATTATTATTATTATTATCCAATTTTAAGGTCACGGACAAGCCAGACACCAAATTGGTGTATAAGACCCCCTTGTTTGTGGAACAAGGGACCCACCTCTGCGCAGCGATTTTACTGCTAAGCCTACGAAGGCATACATACTCTACCCCCCTCTGGTTTTGAACATGTGACCTCTTAGGAGGAAACACATGATCTTAACCATTAGGCCTACTCAAGCTGTATTAGGAAAAAATAAATCTAGGCTGGTATTAGGAGATTTAACATAATTGTCCTTTGCTACCCACTCAGACATGACATGAGTTATGTGTTCAATGTGGCTAACAACACTTCTGCAGTAAACTGTCGAGGGTGCACCTCATTGAACTGGATGTAGCTAAGTATCCATGCACCCACCCTGGCTAGCAACAGTGTTGACAAAGCTAGATGGGATATCTGCAATGTAATCTTAAAAGACTATAGGAAGAACCGGCTGAAATGTAGCATGGAACAGATAAAGTAAGGAAGAATGACTAATGGGATAGAAGAAAAGGAGAAGACATCCCATCAGACACATAGTAATACAGGAGAGAGAATAAGCCTGGTCGAAAGTTGAAACTGAGTTTGGAAATGGCAGCCACATAAAAATCACCAGCTTTACTTATTCTCCCTTCCGCACAAGTTGGCTCAACACCATATCACAAGAGATAGAAGGAATATTTGAACTCTTATATTCACTGTGCAACTTTTTGTTTCATAGAATTAGCAATTTAAGACAAGCACCATGCACTCATAATCTGTTCTCCCTGCTCCATCAATTAATGATACAACGCTGTAAAATTGCTAGAGATGGAATCATTATATGCAGCCACCACCTAGATATCTGTCGAAATACCCTAATTTCTTGACTGTTCGACCTCCCTTTTCGAAATGTATGCCTTCTGTTGCTATTTTGAGTTTTCTTAATGAGTAAGATGCCTTCACTCTGCGTGACTGCAGCATTTTTATAGTTGATTCCCCTCTTTACTTGCTGTCGTCACAATTACATTAGCATGATACTTCTTTTTTGGTTACATCAATGAGGCATTACTAATTTCTAACGTTTACTGAAGGCCATGTGTTTTTCATTCCTATGGTCAGCTACTCCCACTACAAGCCTAGACTTTCAATAATAAAAAATCATATGCTTCAAATAAAGATGCTCTTACGAACGGCTTAACAGACATGACGAGATGACAAAATGTTGTAACGTCGACATCCTATGTTCCAATGCTAGCCTATCAAGGGATCAAAGCCAGGCATTGGTTAAAGCCCGCATGAGGGAGTGTGCTGGATGTGGCGATCTACGCTTCTACACCGAACCCTTATGGGTGCCCGGCGTTAAAAAAAAGGGGGGGCATGTGGCTGAATGGTAGATAAGCCCAGTGGCCAGGGCTAGGTCATTGGTTCCATTCCTATCATATCCAGTTTTCAACTATGTGTATATGAATGCATTAAAGATGAAAATGCAAAAGTAGAAATTGTACCACATTCGTGCCCATCTGGCCTTGCTCCACAGATTCGAATAAGAAACTCGGGGCGTCTCTATCATCTTGGCTTACCAAGCACCGATAACCAAGCACTGGTGTTAGGTGATCCGAAAATATACAGCGGTAGAGTGGTATCAAGTTACCATTCTTGGACATCTCCACAAATTTCACATAATCTGATCAAATTACCACTACCCATTAATATAATCAATCAAAAAAAGAGTTCAAATCTCAGGAAGCACATCACTGATGAAATTCTGAATTGAATAAAAGGGTACCTGATGATGAAGAAGGAAGAGAAAGAAGAGGATCAACCGCCGTTGTTGTGACGGTATCGGTGGCTTCGGTCGCAGACCGGGCGGCCACATGGCCCTTGGGAAAACATGAGCCCTGTTGACTCTGAAGGACCTTCAATTGCCTACTCCTGAGGGTGGAAGAAGAAGAAGCGAAGGGCAGAAGAGATTTGATATCGCTGCTCCTTGCTCTGCCATGACATGTTTGCCCAAAGGGAATCCGCATTAAGCATTCCATCTTAACAAAGTTGAATGCAAATCCTAATGGCCACTGTTCATTCAAATCAAAAGGATGACCCTATCCTTTTGTATTTCGTCAATAGGTCTATGTCGACCTATGTCTGTCTCTGGTAACGCAGCTCACTCAACGGGTTCGTTGGTTAAAAATCAGTAACTAAAATTGGGAGGAAATAAATCATAGAATTCCAATATGAAAGAATTTTAGCCGACAACCACAAGAATTACCCTGTATGACATAAGGACAGATGACAGATGTTTTCGAGAGCCTCTTTTTTAGCCGAAAACCACAGGAATTACCCTGTATGACATAAGGACAGATGACAGATGTTTTCGGGAGCCTCTTTTTTAACCATATGTCGTCATTACAGCAGATTATTGTATTCAATAAGATTTGAATTTCAATTTTCCCGGGCTTCATCCATCTCACTTACCATCAAACCACACATCGATGTACGTTCTCGATAGCTATGCGATTGGATACATATTCAATAAAAAGGATAACAATGGAATTGGACGCACGATCAATGAAAAGGGAGCGAATGTGGATCGAGCAGATAACAAAATTTTCAATGCATAAACAAGGACTCCAAGTCAAAATAGAGCCCTGATATTCTTAAACTTTGCCTTTTCCAGAAGGTCGCGTTTGACACGTGATTTATTTTCCATTTGTTTCTTTCAAAATGTGTTGTGATTGAATTATTCTAAAATTTAATATAAAGTTGTTTTTAATCATTTTTATTGGGGTTGTGGTGTACTTATTTTTATTTTTATATTATCCTGATTAAAATTTTGTTATAAGTATAGGATAGGGAATATTATAGTAAAAGGAATTTATTTCTTTTGCCAATGAGAAGTCTAACAAGAATCCATCTTAAACATGATGGTTTTAAAATAATATAAAAAATGATGGTTTTATAATAATTCAAAGGTTTTTTAATTGTGAAAAGTAATTTAGAGATTTTGTCTAATTATTATTCAATTATCAATTTAAAGGTTTCATCTAATTATTATTCAATTAGTTTTTCCAAAATTGATGAATATTATAATTTTTTATTGTATCAAATTTCAACAATGGGAGGGAAGTTTGTTATAAGATTAGATAGCCCCTAGCCATAGCACATTTTTAGCTTCTTTGCATAAGTAGTTGGGGTTGGAAATATGATTTCCTATATTTTCAAATTCCAATAATGGAGCAAAACTTGCTACAAGATTAGATGGCCCTTAGTGATAGTGTGTCCTTGGCTTCTCTGCACCAAGTGGTTGGAGTCAGAGTTTTGATTTCCTATGTTCTTAGATTCCAAAAAGTGACATTTGCTACAAGGTTAAATGGCCCATTGTCGTAGCATATCCTTAGCTTCTCAACATCAAGTGGTTGGAGTCCTCATGTTGGATTAACAAGTTATCTAGCTACGGATCTTTCAGAGAAAATGTAATTATGTCAATAGTGGAAGGTCAAGCAAGAGGTTGATTGGGAAATCAAACCAAGTAAAGGTGGTCCCAATTAGGTTGACGAGTGTGCAGGTTATGGCAAAAAAAGTAGAGTTGATGGTGCACCTAAGGTGATCAAATTTGGTTATGTCTTCCTTACCTTAGAATTGTATATAGAGAATCATATGGATTAATATATAACCATGATATGTGCGTTATCCATTGTATGTTGGGCTATGCTCACTTATACGTAAATGTTGTAATTGTGTATATCGACACCACCTTTTCTTGGAATATATTCTTATTTTCTTTTGTGATTCTCTAGTTCTCCAACATGGTTTCATAGTTATTAGTTTGAGAACCTATATATTGTCTACAAGTTGCTTTTAAGGCCGTCACTTGCATACATGTCCCTATCGAGTCAAAATTTTCCAATAAATTGACATAGGTGTCAACTTGCATACTAGATTAGGGTTTTACAAAGTGATTATACGTTCTAAGCAAGAATTTGTGGTTTTGAATGGACATAACTATGGCATGTGGACAAGGTGTGGAAATGTTGTTAAAGAGTAAAGTTCTTTCGTAGTTTATGAAAACTGTGGTTTCAGACCTGAGGATGAACATGAAAAGTTCAATGTCAGGGCAAGATTGTAGAAGTCGTAATGCCCTATATTTCCAAGGAGATTCACTTTCATACAAGTGGAATCATTGATTCAAATCAACTCTAGAATAAGATGGAAACCTTGTTTGATAAGGTCTATGAAAATCAAGGTATGTGGATTGAAAAAGAGTTGATCTCTCTCAACCCTCTCTCCTTTGATGGGATTGAAGACTATTTGGCTTGCATGAAGTAGTTCCAATAAATATTTGGTAAATGTGGAAAGGATTTTTAAAAAAAGATGGACATCTAATAAAAATGATCTTAATGAATCTAATGATGTACATTATTATGTTTTATGTTCAACTTTTTGTGCTAGTTGGCCTTCTATAAAGAAGATGATAAGAACTATTGTATGATTCATTCTATGCTTTGCTAATTAGGACACAAGAAAACTTGTTTTATGAACGTAAACTTGAGAATAAGCAACAAGACTACTATTTGAAGACAAAGATCAATACAACCATAGAGAAAGAGGCTAAGAATATAATCAAGAGAAAGATCATAGAGGTTACCAAGATAAGGATTTGTCAACCAAATCAACTAGAAGAGTCTTAATGATCAATGATTGGCTAAAAAATGTAATAAGAAGAAGAATTGTCAATATGAAAGGCAAGACACGTCAAGAAGGTTTGCTAGAAGAAGAGCAAAGATCTTGAGTATAAGGTTAAAATGCTTGGAGGTGAGGTGTCCACTAGTCGATTGATCAATCTACAACATCGACTATTAAAAGGTAAGGGAGATAACTACACATCCTCCATTAGTACTGCTCAATGATTGTATGCTCACACTTTCAAAATTGAATGGATGGTAGACTCTGATTCCACTCATCGTATGGCTAAGAATGCTTCTCTTTCTTCATTAAGTAAAACTACAAAAGAATAAATGTTTGTTGCAGATGACTATGCACCCACTATTGCCCATTGTGCGAAGGATGAATGTCAAAATGGTGTGATCATTGATGTTTATCATATATCAAGTTCGAGTGCAAATTTGTTGTTTGTACCCGAACTAATTCAAATTGGTAAGAAATTTAAATCCTAGGTTGATAAGTTTGTTGTGAAGGATATTGACAATGACTTTATTGTTGTTAAGGATATTCTTGGCCCTAAAGATAGGCTTTATAACTTCTACAATTTCCCTAATTAGGATTATCAACCAAATCATAGCCAAGACCAATGACCATAATAGAATTTGGCATATTTGAATTTCTAAAGTATGGAATTAATGATGAAGTTTAATATGGTTAATGGGCTACCAAGGATGGTGCCTTCAAATGGTGTACGCAAAGGGTGTGTAATTAATAAGCATCACTAGTTTACAATTGATGTTGTAAAGCATTGGAGAGAGAACACCAGTTGGAACTTATCCCTACTTACCTTTTTACATTGAATCAACAATAATTAGCCAATGCATGGTATGTTTTGACCTTTATTGATGATCTTCCAAAGATATTTTTTTTCAAGAAAAAGGATCGTGTCTTTGAAAAGTCAAGTAACACTAAATTTGGAAACGACGACCACATTAAAATCGACATCTTTACTTATTCTCCCTTCTACACAAGTTGACTCGACACCATGTCCCATATTTTTTTTATATATGTTTAGACTAATCTAAGTGCCCACGAGGGATTTGAATCGGTGACCTATCACAAGGAGTGCCTTAACAGTGCACCCATTCACCGTCAATCCAAAGCCCCATGGGCTCACCATGTCCCATATTAAGAAGTAAGCTATGAGCTCATATATTCACTGTGCAACCTTTTGTTTCATAGAATTATATATTTAACATAAGCACAATGCACTCATAATATATCCATCTTTTCTTTCTGTAGAAAAACGACGCGTAATTTTATTCATTAGAGAAGAAAATAATTACATTTTGCATATGCATAAACGCATTCCAAAAAAACAAACTGAGATAATGACAATCACCATTCAAAAAAACCTAGAAGGGCCAGCATGAAAGCCATGGAGAAAAAAATTGATCCAGGCAATAAAGTAAACCCTAGGGGCCGCACATACAAACACACCCACAGGCAACCATAAGTACAAAATGGGTCTAAAGACCCTTGCAAAAATTTATCCTAAAAGGGGCAAAAAACAACCCACAGAAGGCTAGTCGTAGAACCCCAAGTGGCAAGATGAGGAGTCCTCATAGAATAATAAATAGGGCCCACAACCGTGTAATCCATACAAACTATGCCTAATACTGGGTATCCAACAATAGACGAACAGGGAAACAAACCCTAGCACAGCCAATGGCCAAAACCATGGTGAGCAGAAGCATAGGAGCCATCTAAGCAAGAGCATCGATTGTGACAAATGAGAAGGGCGAAGAGGTGATGGCAAGATCAATCAAAGCCCTAATAGACTGAGCAACAACGGGCGAAGGCCAAGGACAATGGAAACAACAAGGAACTTGTAGGGGAAAAACCACAGCGAAAGCACAAATGCCCAAACACACCGAGAAACTAATGAGAACACCAACAAAGATGATGGGGATGCATCTGCAAAAGAAAACCGCGGCTACAAATGAATGGAGGAACAAACTAGGGGGTAGGCAACTAGGGTTCCAACCACCAAGCCCCCCACTCCCTCAACTTATCTCATTCCATAATCTATCCTTCTTGCTCCCTCAATTAATGATATAAGGTTATAAAATAGATAGAGGTAAAATGTGCACATGTAGCTACCACCTAGATATCCATAGCCAAAACGTGTTTCTATCTCAAGAGGCTTTCCAAAAATGATACAAATATGATAAATGCAAAGCCTCCAAGTGAGGTCACAAAATCTTTCACCATTCAATACACATCCAGAAAATCGAAATTCATAACACCTTGAAGGATCATGCATGTTGGTAGTGGTGGTAGTTGCAAGGGAAATCATTTTTGATCTCAATGGAAAACAAGAAGCTTCCTTCGAATGGGGGTTGGGTGTAGCCACTAATAACAAGGTTGAAACCCTTACCTTATTCCAAGTGAAACATTGAACTCCAAGCAAAGGAAAAACATCATAATCATTGGACACTCGACTATAATAATGGGACTTACACATAGGTCATCCATTCCATTAGATTGAATGCTTGCTCATCCTATACATTGAGTCCATAAAAGAGCTTCATCATTTTGAGACATCGGAATTCCATCATGTGTTGAGGAAACATAATAAGTTAGCAGATCAATTAGCTAACTCAACATCTCATATGGATGAAGGAAGTCTTAAGAGCAAAAGTGGGCTATCCATTAAACCCATTCCTCAAGGTTATACTAATGACATTTCAAAACAATTTCATGCTCTCCATGTATCTCTAGATGAGGTAGTGTGGAGTTAATTCACATGAGCAAAAAGCAATGAGGATGCCTAAAAGTGGTCTCCTCGCATACTTTGAACATACTATGATTCATCCCTTTGAAGAATGGAAAGACATAAATCTGCTAGTAGATGGAATAATGGGACCTACTGCAATTAGGAAAGGAAGTTTCGTGGGATGCATGTCAATTTAGCAACTAATGTGGGTTTGCAATCCCTGGTGAATGTTCCTTTGCTTATTTCACTTGATCTCTTGGTAAGTATTGGCATCTTCAAATCCTCTCCCTCTAAGATTATCAGTATAATTCTCAATCTTGAAGTGGTTCACAATTTTGATTTGGGTCTACAGTATGATTTAAAGGGGACAATCTCATCTAGGTTTGGGTGTCCTATTTGGCAATCTGTTCGAGTACCTTTGTACGCACCCTGCTCATACGTGAATTTGGTAAGCCAAATTTCCTTTTGGCCTCTCATTCTAGGCAATGAGGAAGTGTTTAAATGGAAGGGCTTCAAGGTTGTTTTGTATTATTTGGATAGGATTCTTGGTAGTTGTGTGTGAAATTTGGGATATATGGAAAACCCTAGTAACTTAATGCACTAAGGGAATAATAATTGCCGAGAAATCCTTGAGTTGAAAAGGATTCTCAAAAGGCACGAGAGTCCTATTTCTAATAACAAGACCTCTCTTTTCTCTGTCACTTCCAAATTACATGAGAACCAACTAACCCACAATAAGGAGTAGACTTTTCTAATGTATATGATTTGGAACAAAGGTCTAAACATTGAGTTAAACATTCTTAAACAATTGATTTCTCTTCACAACAGGTCTTCACAATCTATGGCTTTAGGTCTTGACAATCCATGGCTACAAACATTGGATTATTTATGGGATCGGCATTGAAAAAGATGAAATAAAAAAACAAACATTATTATAATTGTGTGAAGATGTGGAGATGAAAATGTAAGAGTTAGATATATAATATGATTGATATTAAAAAAAAAATTATAAAATATATAGTAGCAAGAGCATATAAAATATATGCTAGTAAAAAATTTTATTAATAAAAAATGATCTATTTTCAAAGGAGTTGGATTCAAATGATGGAGAGTTGAACTAGGTCAATTATAGTGAAAACCAACCGCTAAGCTATAAGAGAAACTTGAAGTAATGATTGAATATGGTAGTGATGGAATGTGGTAGCACTCTCATGAGCTAGACTTTAACTCGATATGGTTTGCAAGCTATCAAATCAAGTCAGGAGTTTTCCTCGACAATTGTGGTAGTAATAATGGTATATTTCACCCAATACAAAAATAAATAAATAATTATCCATTTTCTATTAAAAAAACAACGTAAATAGCTATTTGTTTTATGTAAAAAAAAAAAATAATAAATAAATAAATAATCGTGCTTGTTGGCCTACAACACTGCCCAACCAAAAACCTCCAAGGAACACAGCATTTCGTTTATTTCATGAAAACCAGCCTGATAACATGTCCAATTAGGCGGCTACCACAATCGCTTCCTACATTATTGGGACTTCTTATGGTCATGCAATGGCTACATTTGACGTTAATGCAAGGCAGCTCACTCTTCTCCCCTTCATGAACTAGCAGGTGCATCGCTGCCATTTGAAAATGGAAACCAGTATCTCTCATATATGTAATTGTGTGAGGAACTCCTATCATAAATTATGACTGTTGTCAAACGCCCTTTTGTTTCTAAGAATTAATGTTCCCAACGGTATGAGAATGATCCCTTTACTTTGGACAAGTAGGCAACAGGCCTACAACATGGTAGTCACAATACAAAGAATGACCTCTTAAAAGTTTGTGTCTACTGCGGCTACACTGATTTTCTCTACAGCACTTCTAACATACAGTTATACAAATAGCATACAACTGTTCAAGTGCACCATGCGCTTGATAGCATGGACAGTGACATTGAAGGATAGTTCAATACGTTATCAACATAATGGCATTTGTGCCAAGGTTAATATAAACTGCTAATTTCTCTCTTCATGGGACACATTTTACTTTTGCAGCAGACTGAACTAGTGCTACCATTACTATTTATCCTTCACTGCATATTAAATTTCACAAAGATCAGAACCAGGGCTTTTGCATGACTACTGCCTTTTTATACCCGAATCCCAATTCCCCACTCTACCTACTTTTGTTGCAGTTACTTGAGTAGGATACTTCCTTTTCAGTTGCCTAAATGAGACATTACCAATTTCTAACTTTTCCTCCAGCCATGTGTTTTTCATTTCCATGGGTTAACTACAGCCACTACAAGCCTAGATTTTTAATATTAACAAATCAAATGTTTCACGTAAAGATGTTCTGATAAAAAGTTTGACAGACGTCACGGGATGACAAAATATATTAACAGGCAAGTCATAGGTTCAATTGCTAGCCTATCCAGTTTTCAACTTGGTATCAAAGCCAGGCATTGGCAAAAATCTGGCATGAGTGTGTTGGTTGTGGCAATCCACCCTTTTACACTGAACCCTTAAGGGTGCCCGACATTTAAAAAAAGGAGCATGTATGGTAAGAATCCCAATAGTCAGGAATAGGTTTTGGGTTCAAATCCTATCATGTCCATCGTTGACAATGTGCATATGGATGCATTGAATATGAAAATGCAAATGTAGAAAGTGTTACCACGTTGATGCTCTTACGACCTTGCTCCACAAACTCGAATAAAAAACTCGGGGCCTCCCTATCATCTTGGCTCACTAAACATCGATAGCAAGCATTGGTGTCAAGTGATCCAAAAATATACAGCGGTAGAGTGGTATCAAGTTACCATCCTTGGACATCTCCACGAACTTCACATAATCTAATGGAATGGCCCTACCAGTTAATGTATGTAATCACTCATAAAAAAAAAAAAAAAAAAAAAAAAAAAAAAAAAAAAAAAAAAAAAAAAAAAAAAAAAAAAAAAAAAAAATATAATAATATATATATATATTCTATTATATATATAATTCAATTTTGGAGGCACAACACTAAAAAAATACCAAATTGAATAAAATAGTACCTGATGAAGAAACAAGATGAGAAGGAAGAGGATCATCCGCCATTTCTGTGAGGGCACTGGTGGCCCCTGCCACAGAACGGATGGCCACATGACGTTTAGGAGAAGAACATGAGCGCTGCTGATTCTCAATGGCCTTCATTTGCATTCTCCTAAATGTGGGCCTAGAAGAGGGCACAAGAGATTTGATACTGGTACGGCTCAGTCTGCGATGACATGCATGCCCAAATGGAATCAGCATCAGGCATTCCATCTTAACCGGCTAGAATGCAAATGTGAATGGTTCAAATCGAATGGACAGCCTTATCCTTTTGTATTTCATCTGTCGGTCTCCGCGCCCTCCTGTTAAAACCTAGCTCACTCGACTGGCCCGTTTGTTAAAAATCAGCTACAGAAAAGAGGAACAAATGATCGGACTGCAGATGATCCCTGTATGTTCCTACTTTCAAGTTCCAACCACAAAAATGGAAATTATCCCAGTCAAATGTGGAGTATCTTTCAGAAAGCGATGGAATTGGCTGCATAATCAACGAAAACTTAGAAGCATTGTGGAACGCAATGAGATGCCGCATAGATAACATTAATTTATTGCTCATTTGTGTTTTTGACATTATGTCTACATTAACTTTAGACACAGACTTTAGTTTTTTCATGTACTCTCTTAAGTAGTGCATCAATGTTCTAACTTTGTTACATTTAAAAGTCAAAATAAAGTTGTTTGCACTTAAGTTCGTCCTAAGTGCAGTAGCATTGTCCAACATTACAAATTGGTTAGGATGGAAGATTTTTGGTTGGAATTTTGTAAAAAAAAATTAGAATGTCAGAGTGTTTGAATGGTTTTTTTTTTTTTTTTTTTTTTTTTTTTTTGGTGGAAATGTATTTAACATTATCAAGAACTCTAGGGTAGCTAGGATTTTGAAATTTAACACTATAATCTAAATCTTCAAAAAGGGCCAAATTTTATCATAATTTTACAAAAAAAAACAATTATTTTATTTTCCAAACTAATTTATGAACACTTTAAACTATAATTGTATCTTTATTACAATGTGACAAGACATTCTTTTAAAAGTAGAGACACCTTTGTATTAGTTATCTTGATTATATTAATTTTTCTTTAATTCTTATTAAGAATTAAAAAAAATTATTCCTTAATTTTACTCATAGTACAAATAAATAAATAAATAATAATTATATATAATAAATATATATAATATATATATATATTATATATATATATATATATATATATATAAATAATATAAAAAAAAGGCTTTGTTCTTTGTTCTTCATTCTAAACTCCAAGGTATAGAAATTCAAACATTCTCGAGGTTGATGTGGTGCAAGCGGACTAACAACAAAGAGTTATTTTCGTTTCAATATATATCTAAATAAGTTAAATGTTTTATTCTTATTATTTATATATGTGGGTATTTTTTAGTTATAAATTTAATATAATTTGTTTTTAAATATAATTAAATTTAAACTAAATTTCCATATTGTGGAAAAAGTGACTTTGGTAGTTTTTGTTTGATTATGAATGATTTTAAATTTTTCAAAATAAATATTAAAATTTTAAAATAATTTTAATTTTAATTTTCTATAACGTTGAATTTAATAGATTAAGAAGATTTTGTAACAAAATTAAATAGTTTTTAGTCATATCGTATTTTGTTATAAAATTAGTTATATTATATTTTTTATTTCTCTATTCATGTTGTTAGTATTTTTTATGGAACAAAATGTCTGTCTTATTTCCAATTCTTTTTTAGGCAATCAATGAAATTATATTGACAATAGAAGGTCCATTAGGGAATCCATTGGGTCGTTACACCAACAAGGAGTCATTGCTAAGTCCCCTAATGTGTAAGTTGAGGCATAAAAGTTGGGGGTCTTGGAACACCTAACCTGATTAAAGTTGACTATTTCTTCCTTATCTTATGGGAGTTAGTTGGGTTTTGAACTATATATAAGCAATCTTATGAAATAGTCTATCATCACGATATGTGCGTTGTCCATTAATATAGAGCTATATTTACTTGTGATGTAATGTTATATCAGTGTACAACAACACCATCTCTTCTTAGAATTCATTTTTATTCACTTATGTAAATCTTTAGTTCTTTGCCATGGTAATAAAACCATTGGTTTGAGACCCCATTGTGTTTTGCAAGTCACTTTAGAGGTTATCACTTGCTTATACACTTTTGTAGAGTTAGATCTCTCTAGAAAATTGACACAAGTTTCAACTTACATATTAGGCTTTTTCATAATGATTGTAAGTCTTAAGAAAAAACTCATGGTTTCAAATCATCGTCGCTACGATATATGGGCATAAGATATGGAAACAATATTTAAAGAGTAAAGCTCTTTAGCAAGGTACAAAAATCACATTTTCGAACCCTAAGGATGAGCGTGAGAACTTCATTATTAATGGGAAGAAGGATGTAGGAGCCACATTGACCTACATTGCTGAGAGGATCAAGTTTCACACAATAAGATTGATGGTTTGGATTAGACCTAGAAAGAGTTGAAGGCAATGTTTGACAAGATCAACAAAAGTTTGGTTATTCAAATTGAGAAAGTATTGAGGTCTCTTAATCCTCTTTTATTTGATGGGATTGATGATTATTTGGTTCACGCAAAAGAGCTTAAGTTAAAATTGGGGGAATGTGGAAAGGGTTTTTTTTTAAGAAAGGAACCAACTTATAACCATAATCTTGATGTATTTCATTTCACCCTATGATGTGTTATGTTTAACATTCTGAGCTAATGGCCCTTCCATGAAAAGAATATGGTGAGGATTATGCCTTTGACTTTGTTTATGGTTTTTCAATTAGGGCATAAGAACAGTTGCTTGATGAAGAGTAAGCAATAGGTCCATCTCCTTAAAAGAAAAGGTTACCATGATAAGAGTTGTGTCAACTAGATTGATTACAAGAAGCAAGATTATTAGCCATTAAATAAGAAAGGTAAGACAAAAAAGACTTTCCAATACTATGGAAAGACGTGATATATTGAGTAAGGATGTTAAAAGAAGACTATAGATCTTGAGGATAATATTAAGAAGCTTGAAGTGAGTCGTTAACTAGTTGACTAATCAACCTACATCATATACTTTTAAAAGGTAAGAGATATAACTACACTTTCTCCATTAGTACATCTTAAGCATTGTATACTTACTCTTCCAAGAATGAAACAATAGCCAACTCTAGTTATACCCATCATTTTGTTAAGAATGTCCCTCTTTTATTCATTAAGTAAAGCAATATAAGAAGAATTATTTATCACAAATGATTATACATTCACTATGGTTGGTTGTGGTAGGATTGAATCTCGTAATGGTGTGACAATTGGTGCTTAACCTGTACTAAATTTGAGTGCATATTTTTCATCTATACCCCAACTAATTCAAACTAACAAGAAGGTTGAATTCTAGCTTGATAAGTTTGTTATGAAGAATATTGTAACATCCCCGGACTCTTGTTGGGCAACATTACTACAACCACATTACTTCAAGACACTCAATTTATCCGTGAAAGTGTAAACCTTAGCCCTACCACAACTATCTCTACACCTAGCAGTACCTGGTTTTTGTGAATGCAAATGTAAAATGCTTGTGATACAAATTTTAACACATATAAAAATAATTATAACATTGCATAACGAAATACAAAGGAAGTTATAATTATAATACAAAACCCTGAGACTAGGGTTTCAACAATAAATCCATAAATCAACCAATAAACATCATTATAAACACTTATTTGTTTAAAAGAGCAACTAGTTGCGTAGCCCACTCCATGGAAAAGAGTATAGGGGGTTGTGCAACTCCATGGCAACAAGCAATGGGTGTGGTGTTTGGTGTTTGGGAAGAAGGAACCTAGGGCCCCATGTGGATTCAAGGAGGGGTCACATGGTGAGGAGTATCCATGCATTATAAAGATACTTATAGAGCCATTATCCATCCATCCTCAACATTTTTTTCACTTGGGAATTGCCTATCAATATTCCTCGTCATTATTCCTCATTATTTTATTACCTCACCATCATCTATATTCAGGATCCATTTTCATGGTAGGAGGTAGATAGTAGTTTTGGGGTTATGTACCAATTGGTGAACCTAGTGTGGGGGTTCTGGAACTGATTGGGGATTTCTAGTCGGTGAGTCCTCTGCTAGGATTCTGGAATAGACTGGAGTGTTGGTGACCAGTTGGTGAGCCCTAGAAGGTGAGCATCACAAAGGGATTAACAAGTCCCAAAGAAGGGTGTGACACTTGGGTTCTAGAGCTAACCAAGTGAGTTATGGCCTAGAAGGGTGCCTGGAAGCTTTGGAAGCAGCATGAGCTGCTGGAGTCCTATTGCTGAGAAGTTCCTAGCTAGCCGTAAGGCGCCCTTAAAGGTGACCATTGCAAAGGGACTAGCAGGTCTTGGAGAAGGGTATGCCACATTGGCACAGGTTCAAGGAAGCATATAACAATGATTGGAGTCTTTTTGGGTTGGTGCCTTGGCCATGGATATGTTATTTTTATCGTTTTACCATTGCTTGTGGAGTTGCGGCCCCAGCTTGGGGTGACAAATGGTTAAGACTAATAAACCACGAGGTCTATAGCTAGGTGGAATGTGGAAAGTAAACAACTAGTTTGTCTTTTATGTAGCTAAGTGTTTTATCTAATGTGTATTGATTGATTTATGGATTTGTGGTTGAAACCCTAGTCTCAGGGTTTTGTATTATAACTATAACTTCCTTTGTGTTTCGTTGTGCAATGTTTTAATTCTAACATCACCCCTTACCCAATGCTCAAGGTAGGTGTTGGTCACTATGCATACTCAATCTCCAAGGTACCGTTATGGGGTATAAAAATTTTGACCTCTTCCAAATCCACTAAACTCGAATTTGACTATCACCATTGCATCCATCTTGTCAGAACAAATCTGGCGATATAAATTTTACCTCAATCTGAATGTTGGATTGTAAGATATTGCCTCACAAAGATTACGCCTTGCCACTCCATCTAGATACCACGTGGAAGTCTGTCATTGGCTTATGTGGTAGTCAACCCTTGAACCAGTCGAGGTTGGCCTCTTCCTCTTACCTACCCAACTCTTTCCTTATCTCGTCGTCTAACATTTCTAGGGTCCCTGTGGCGGGCTAACCTATTAGGTGGGACCGCTTCCCCAATGAAAAAGGGCTTGCATGGAAACTAGCCTAGCCGACCTTACATCATCTCGTCGGTTCCTTCCCGATGTATTTGTTTCCTCTCTCCAAAATTTATAGGGTGACGACGAGTGACATCATCTCGCTTTGGCCTTCCCGACGATTCCTCAAGTGTGTCCCTCATTTCTTCTAGGATATAATTTCTAGGCAACCTGGTCAGTGGGCCACCCTTTTGGCCAATGGTATGAGTGTTGGGCACCCATCACCCTGCCAACATACCCTAGTGCTCTAACTAGGTGCCTTCAGTTGTACCTTCCTTTTATTAATCTAGGTGGGGTCAGACCCTCACACATTCCTCACTTCGGTTGGTGCTTGTGGTGGCTCTACCACATCCTCCTACTTAGTCCACCCCACTCTCATCTTCCTACACCCTTGCAAATATTTTGGGGTGAGCCCAATAGGCTGACCTGTTAGGGGGGTCCACCTCTGACCAATAGCATGACCGTTGGGTTGTCGTGTCATCGAGCTCATCTTTGTTGTCGTCATCCTACCATCTTTTCATTTGTCACAACTAACTTCTTCAAGTATTCACCTCCTTCCCATGTTGATATCCTCGTCTAATCACCATGTTGCACCTCCTCAACAATTAATCTACGAATTCCAAGTTTAGGGTTTACCTTTCATAGGTAGGATGGATTGCACTATAAGTCTAAGGCTTGCCTCCTTTCTTCGAATCAAGTTTGCACTTGAATTCTGCCAGGGCTCAATGAAGGGATCCTTGCCCTGCCTAATGCAATGTATGGGATTGGGACCTCAGTGATTGACATGATAGTTTTTTCCAGCCCTGAGCCAATCTCTTTCGGTTGGTCGTTTTGACCATGGTTCTACCTCAGGGGTTCTATGAAGTCTGGCACCAGTGTTCGATGTTAGTGGTAATGGTTTACTAAGCGCCCTACAGTTGTACCCCTCCTGCTATTGCGTGAAGGCCACTCCCATGAGCTCATGGGCATTCAAAATTCCCCGTGTCAAACTAGATAATTTCTTGGTGTGCTGGCATAGGTGCTCCTACAACTGCACTCTATTGTGAACCTGCGGTGAACTCTTAAAGGGCTTCACTTCTCTCACTACCGCCAAGGGCTCTAGAGCCCTTAATAAGCTTGCAAGCAGCTCCATGGTGCTATGCAGAACCATTCAGTGTCTAATCGACCACTCCAGGCAGTTAGTGGGGTTCCTAAAAACAAAAGGTTGACTAAGCCTTGATGCAAGGGATACATGTATCCATGTACTTAAGAGGAAATAACTCCTCCAACGTTAAAGAAACACTACCTATGTAGAATCACAAGCTTGTAAATAAGTGAATAGGTATATATGAGAACACTTAGAACCTGCTAAGCAGGAAATCTCCCATGTAATATTTTATTATTAATAAAAAGGGCTCCTTCTTCCTATTTCGAGGTTGTAATCTAGGTCCTTGTGGATCATGTAACGTGTATTATTGTATTAATGTGATTTATATCTGTGTGATTTCAACGTAGTGTTACAGCATAGTCCTAGTTATCATGTAGTTCATTACACATTCCATGCATCATATATTTTATGAACAACACTAGTAAGAAAATCACATAGTATTTCATTCCAGTCTGAAAGCACACACTCGATGGATTAATTTAACAATTATATTCATCTCAGGGATGCAAGATTTTACATACATGATTTCATCACAACATCAAGTGTCGTTTCAAATAGAAATGCAATCACATACTCAGTAAATTAAAAGCATTGTCACAGTCCAAAAATCCATAGCCATTTCAACCATAAATGTAAGGGCACAATAATAACAATAATAATCCATAAGCCATTCCATAACAATAATAATGTGAGGGCACAATAATAACAATAGTGGGCTTCTATGGGGCACAATAATAACAATATGGCGACTACATGGGACACAACAATAACAATATGGGGGTTACACTACTATTATAGGGACCTAACATCAACTCATATGAGATCTCAAGAGGAGTTGTTTATAAAGAAAATGGCAATTTTGGTAAAGTAATATTTGGTGATGATAGTGTTTCTGAAGTGAAAGGGAAAGGCATAGTCTATTATCATTGCATGGAAAGAAGTTAATTGAGGATACTTTGTTGACACCGGCATTGAAGAAGAACCTACTTTATGTAGGACATATGATGGAGAAACATTGCAAGTTAGTGTTTGATAATAAATAATTCTTAATCATGGATAAGTTTAATCAAAATGCAGTTTTAGCAAGAGGCGAAATGATTGAAAACATATTTTCCAAGCTCTCCTTTGATTCGCGTAATTCACAAAGTTTGAAAGCAAAAAAATAATCAAATAGTGAGATTTGGCACTTAAGGTTGGGACCTCTGAATTTTCAGAGTTTGGTGTTGCTGAGAAAGCAAAACATGGTGAATGGTCTTCCTTATATTAAGATGGATGATAAAGTATGTGAAGGATGTAGTTTTAGGAAACAACATAGGGAAAGTTTCTAAAATAGAGCATGGGAGGCTAGAGAACATCTAGTGTTGGTGCATTCATATTTGTGTGGTCTAATGGAGACTGTCTCTTTTGGAAAGGCACATTATTTTCACACTTTCATTGATGATTATTCCAGGAAGACTTGGGTGTATTTTTTGTAGAAGAAGTCTGAAGTGTTTTCTCATTTTATTGAGTCTGATGATTTAGTTGAAAAGAAAATTGGTTTGAAAATTCTCACCCTAAGAATAGATAATGGGGAAAAATACAAGTCAAATGAGTTTTTGAACTATTGTAGGTAGAATGGAATAAAGTGAGAGCTTACCAATTCACACTCTCCTCAACAAAATGGCGTTGCAGAGAGGAAAAATAGGACCATAGTTGAAAATGGCCAGAAGGATGTTAAAAATAGTCCCTTGGAAATGAGCTTTGGGCTGAAGTAGTGCACACAATAGTATACGCTCTTAACCGATGTCCTACAAAAGCAGTGTCGAATTTGACTCTATAAGAAACATGGTAAGGGTACAAACCAAGAGTTTCACATATGAATTATTTTTTTTGTACTGCATATGCACATGTTCCTAAGGAAAAGAGGAAGAAATTTGATGATAAGAGTGTGAAGTGTATCGTTATTGTATATAGTACTGAAACTATAAGTTACAGGTTGTTTGATCCCGAAGCAAAGAAGGTGATAATAAGCAGAGATGTTGTGTTTGATGAGAGGGGAATGTATCAACCAAAATAGGTACAACTTGAATTGAGGAAAGATGTAGTGAATATTGATGATGAATCAAATTCCAAGTCGATAAAGATAAATGAAGTTAAGAAGAAACCTAATTGGCTTGAAAGGTGTCATTCAAAAAGCAGTATGTTGGATAGAAATTTTGAAAAGAGGGTTATGTTGATGGTGCTGGAAATTCGTCAACCAAGGGGATCTCCCCGATATGAAGTCTCAATCAGACCTCACACTGTTTAGTGTAGGAGTCCCATCTGGTATAAAGGCCCGATTTCCAAATTCTCAAAGATTTGCCTTGCCTCTAGCTGTCAGCACAAGAGAGTGATGCAATGGTGTGAAGGTTCTTCTACTGCAAAGGGGGGAGAAAAGTGAGCCTCCGAGTGAGAGGTAATAGTACCACCTGGGAAGAGACACACATGAACCAAAATGACCCATCTGACATCTAGCGGAATAGTCCACAATGGATGTGACGATCATTACAACTAATAAGCAAGGAATGATCTGTCTAATATCCTGTGGAATAGTCCACAAGGATGGGACAACATTAACAACCATTACAACACATTCTCAATAAGATAAGCACTAAAATAACCGAAATAGTTCAACTATATTAGTATATATGAAAGCAAACATGAAATACGAACATCCACAAAATAGTATTACAAACATTCATAGCCCATACATGAAGAACGTGTTAGCCTTAAAAGGCTTCTGTTTTTAAGCAAAAGTTCCAAGACACGTGTTTACATTGTACATCACTAGCCCCAGTAGTGGGACATTGGAGTCACTCCTTGCTACTCAAAGAACTAGTCGACCTCTCTAATGCCTTGCGGAATGAGCCAAAGTGAAAATTATTTTGCTTATACAATGAGGGGGTATATATAACTAAGGGGTGATGCTTATGCCTTGTGACTCTTTGACCACCCTCATGACTATTCAACTTCTTATGACTTTTCAACTTACATGACTCTTTATATTCATGTGTGTCCACTGGACTTCCACTTTACAATATATTCAATTTACAATATACATGGCCCACAATAGTGATGTGGCATATGACAACTAATTACATGGCTTGACATGACACTGCTGACATGAATTTCCTTGATGATCTCGCAATGTTAAGTCATTGTTATTGTTGAGTGTTAGATGTGTTCTTGGATATGATTTCTCTTCTCCTCCGCATAGTCTGGTAATGCGAGATCTTCAATGATCTTCGGTATTGGCAAGTGGTTGCACACTTGTGTTACTTCGCTTGCTCTTGGTAGGTCCCCTTATCTGTTCAGCTACATTTGAGTCTTTAGGCATGCTTCCCTCCTTATTCTCCTTCTTCATCATCTCACCATGACTTGATAGTGTACATGTTCTTGTAATTCACTCATGATGAGACGACATCAATCTGAAAACTCCCTAGTCTAAGAAGATGCATTATTATCCATGAACTAAGACTAGGACAAGTAGCAGGCTAGGAGAGAGGGCCCAACAATTGTGCATTGTGCAGTTCCCGGTGACAGGGAGAGAATTTGATCATTGAGACTAAGATTGCACATAGTGTAGCTTAGGTTTCATTGAGGAACTTTTCAACACAGTCCCCACAAGGCAAGATAAATTGTGCAGTGGCCATTGGGAGTCATAATTACGCAGTTCAAGCCAACAATGGCTGATGTGGGATGAGGCCATGAGAGGTTAGTTATGCACAATTTTCAGAGGTAAGGGGGGTTGGGTAGCAAAGAGGCCTAGAGGACAAATTTGCGCAATTCTTGAGGTCAGTGAGCTTTGGCTAAGTGATCTAGGTGGCTCTAGGGACACACACAAGACAAAGAGGGCTTATGGAAGCACGAAAATCAAAGTGATCAGAATGCTTTCGAACTAGGACCAGAGTGTAGATCTTGTCGTCCTGATCGCAACAGTGTGAACGGTTCGTCAATCCGAACTCATATGAGGGAGAACGAGCTAGTCAAAGTTTTGGTCAAAGTTGGACTATGGGCCAGGTTTAAGTGTCCTATAATTTGACCGACCCCGGGGCATGAAACCTAGCTCCCAAAAGTAGGCGAATTTGTTGGATCATTACTTTATTTAATATCCCCTATAT
>APFE030773661.1:0-46299 GCA_000404065.3 Pinus taeda
CATCCTCTGAATCCACTGCTTCCTTCACAGTTCTGGGATCATCATCAGTAACAGACAAAGAAAAGTTTGAATAGAAAGAAGATGGACTATACCTTTTTGGCCACCTTCTTTCTCGAGCTGATCTTCTCACAGCCGGAGTTTGTGGCTCTTCATCTTCTGATTCCTCCTCTACTACAGAGTCTGATTCTTCCTCCTTTAGTTCAAACTCTATCTTCACAGGTTCCTTTGGTTGGTCTTCATGTTTAATAACATCTTTCACCTCTCTGAACACCACATCTCGACTGTACACAACCTTCCTTGTTACTGGGTTCCAAAGCTTATAACCCTTTAAACCATCCTTATACCCAATAAAGATGCACTTTTCAGATTTACTATCCAACTTGGTTCATTTCTCCTTTGGAACATGTACATAGGCATCACATCCAAATACCCTTAGATGTGAAAGAGAGGGTTTCTTACCAGTCCATACTTCTTGTGGAGTCTTATCCTCCAACGCTGATGAAGGTGACCTGTTGACCAAGTAACATGCAGTATCCAGGCCCAGAATTCCTGTCCTAACCCGGCACCACTGAGCATGCTTCTTTCCCTTTCCATCAACGTATTGTTCATTCTTTCTGTGACTCCATTTTGCTGAGGTGCATATGGAGTAGTCTTCTGCCGTGGTATACCACACTTCTTACAAAATTCTTCAAAATCCTTGCTGCAGAATTCTCCACCATTATCTGTCCTCAACACCTTTATCTTCTTCTCTGTCTGAGTTTCCACCAGAGCCTTCAATTATTTAAACCTATCAAAGCCTTCACCGTAGCTTCCCCTGATACATTCAACAATACTGAATCTAAGACACACAATCGTATTATGCTCTTTGCCTTCCGATCCAACTTCTTCCATTCTTCATCAGTCACTCCCGTTGGTTTAGTACCCAGATCTACCGCGATCCACTGATCTTATACACCAAAAGATCCTCCATATTGAGTTTCCACAACTCAAAACTCTGACCATTGAACTTCTCAATCTCTATCTTTCCACTGCTCGCAATCTTCTTTCACCACCAGAATCGTTCTCGCAGGTCTCCCACTGAACAGGGTCTACCACAGGCCCGAGCGAAACCCCTTAGCAACAAAGGCGTCCCCTTGAAGCCAAAACAGCTCTGATACCAAATGTAGGTTTTAACCCCGTACAGAAATTACCTGCATACGAATTCTAAATCATAGAAAAGTAAACAATGCGAGAGCATAACACATAGAAAACTCATATACATAGAGACTTCCCACTGGATCTCAAAACCGAGACTACCAGCTTCATTTTTCATTATGTTCCCTTCAATGTTATAGTACATATTTATACATGCCGAAGCATCCAATACCATGGACCGAAAAACCATCATGTCCAATACCATGGACTGAAAATCCATCGATCCAATACCATGGACCAAAAATCATTGTGTCCAAAAAACATGTGCGAAAATCATGCACAAAGCCATAGGTGGGTCCGCCCAACCTAACATAGGTTCCAAAACCAAAATTTTCCGGGGCGCTGCCCCGGACCCCATAAAGTGGGGTTACGAGTACCCCTCAAACCCCCTATTAACTATGTGGAAAGAATATAACACAACCCAACAATTTTTGCTATAGTATGGAAGGAATTATTATACCACCATTCAACTAGAGGTAACCACTTGACCCTTTATGTTTGTTTATCAGATAGAAAAAAATGAATATATACTTCCAAACCTTTTTTCACTACCTCAGTTTTCCCACCAAATTAGGGATGATAAGATGAGCTATGAGCTAATTGAGTACCAACACAAGAAAATAGTCGTCCAAAACTCTCTAGTGAAAATGAGATCTCTATCACTTACTATAATCTTTGGATTTCCATGAATCCTTTTAATTATTTCTATAAATGCAGTAGCAATTGTACTCGATTCAGAAGGATGAGATAATGCACAAAAAGGGTGCATACTTGGTAAGTTTATCAACTACCGACATGGTGAGACTTTTCCTTCGGAGTTGGGTAAACATGTGAAAAAATCCATTAATACCTGCTCCCAATGTTGACTTGCAATGGCTAAAGGTTGTAATGGACCTGGGGACTTAATTATATCAACTTTATTTCATTGGCAAAATAAACATTCTGCCACAAACTTCTTAATATCAAATTTAAGGTCATTCCAAAAGAAATTCTTCTTGACCCTGTGGTAAGTTTCTAAAAATCTTGAGTGCCCTCTTGAGGGAGAGGTGTGCAATTCCAAAAGAATATTTTGTTTGAGTTGGGAATTATTACAAATCTATAAGCAATATTTGTACCATAATGAATCATTTTTCTAGCTACATTTATCATATGCACTGGTATCTTGTTGCAACTTTTGAATGAGTGACCATTCCTCATCATCATTCGTCCATTCATCCATTTCTTTGGTTATCCACTTTGGCTAGATAATAGAAATGGCACAAAGAAATGTTTCCACATCCTCATCCTTTCTTGAAAGTACATCTGCAATATATTTTTCTTCCCTTTTTTCTAGATGATTTGAAAGTCATAACCCAAAATATTTGTCACCCATTTTTGTTGCCCTTGTCAAGATAATCTTTGTTCCAAATATTATTTAATACTATCATGATCGTATTTTAACTTGAAGTGTCTTCCCATTAGGTAAGGTTGCCATTGATTTAGTGCATGTAGTATTTCCAACATTTCCTTCTCATAAATTGGTTTGCGTAAATACTTTCCTTTCATTGGACGAATTTTAAAAGCAATGGGTTTTCCTTCTTGCATTAAAAGAACACCAATTCCATTTCTTGAAGCATTACATTCAACAATTAAAACAAATTGTGAAGTCTGGTGTAGCTAAGGCTATTGCTTGACACATTTCCTCTTTAAGATATTCAAAGGCCTTCGTTGCTTCTAGAGTCCAAGGAAATAGATCTTTCTTTAGTATTTATGTTAGAGGTGTCTCTATTCTCCCATAATTCTTAACAAACTTATGATAATACACTGTCAACCTGAGAAATCATTGAAGATGCTTTATGGTTGTGGGGATTTCACATTCCTTACTGGATTTAAATTTGTTATGGTATACCTTAACATTCTCATGAGATACAATGTGACCCAAATATTCCACCCCCTATACTCCAAAGAAAC
The DNA here is from genome assembly GCA_000404065.3 of Pinus taeda. NCBI lineage: Eukaryota > Viridiplantae > Streptophyta > Pinopsida > Pinales > Pinaceae > Pinus > Pinus taeda. The sequence goes on from APFE030773661.1 coordinate 3,145, forward strand.
ATTTGCAGTTTTTTTCATATACTTGTTTCTCTGCCAATAGTTTGAGAACCCTGTCAAAATGTTGGACATGATCCTTGTAAGACTTGTTGTAGATTAGTATATCATCAAAAAACACTAACACAAATTTTCTAAGGAAGTGTTTGAAAATGGAATTCATCAAAATTTGAAATGTGGAAGGTGCCTTTGTAAGGCCAAAAGGCATGACCAAAAATTCATAATGGCCCTCATGAGTTATGAATATTGTTTTTAGAATGACTTCAGTATTCATTCTAATTTAATGATATCCAAAATGAAGATCTGGCTGGGTGAAGTAAATTTATCCATGTAATTCATCCAACAATTCATTAATGACAGGAATGTGAAATTTATCTTTAATAGTGAGCTTTTTGATCTCCCTTTAATATAGACACATACACCATGATCCATACTTCTTGTGCAACAATACTATAGGAGCAGAGAAAGAACTTTGACTATGTTCAATTACACTAACCTCTATCATTTTTGCAACCATATGTTCAATTTCACACTTTTGGGCATATGGATATCTCAAAGGCCTGATCTTTGGAGGAAGACTTCCTGGAATCAATTGAATCGCATGATCATGATCACAAATAGGTGGGAGGCCTTTTACACACCCCTTCATTCAACCTCATTTCCTTCCTAGAAAATTTCAAGAAACGTTCTTGAAAATTGAAAGCTATTGTCCCCAAATATTGTAACCATTGGATTCCTACTACACCATCAATAACACCCATTGGAATGGAAAGAATTGGACTATTCAATACATATTTTCCCATGGTTATCTTGATATTATGGCACTTCCTAGAGAAATTTATAGTTCCTCCATTTCCAACCATCACTTGACATTGTGGTGCTAGATATAGGAAGCAATTCAATTACTTGGTTATCTTACAATGAATAAAATTATGGGTACTACTTGAATTAATTAACACTATTACCTTTTTCTTCTTGATATATCTTTCTTTCTATACTGAGATTTTGAGGTGGGGAAATTACTGCCAATTCATTACAACATGTCTTCAGATTCATTTATTCTTTCTATGCGGTTGGTTCCTCGTGTATATCATCCTCCTTTAATGTTTCTTGTTCCTTTTATTCCTTGTCTTCACAATCTATGTTTAATAATTTATTCTCAGTACACTTATGACCTTTAGAGTATTTTCTATCATAACTATAACAAATCCATTTTTTTCATTTTTCCTCCAACCTTTGTGGTGTCAACCTTGTAGCCTATGGAAGACTAGGAGCAAAAACACTTCCATCTTGATAGTTGTGAGTGGTAGACTTCCTTGTTGCCATTATTTTTCTTTCAAATTTTCTGCCCACCTTGAATTCCTTCTCCAATGAATCAAGTTCCAAAGGCAAACCTCATGTTGGATGTTATCTTTTAAATTCCTTAGGAAGACATCAACCCTGAGCTCCTCTTGAATATTGGTTACCCTAATATTCAATTTTTGAAAGTCTTCAATGTGATCTTCCATTGAACCCTTTTGTTTGATATTTATCAATTGGCTAAAGAAGGTGTTTTTGTTTGTATATTCATAATTTGTTATCATTTGGTCCATAAAAATTGACCAGGTGACAAGTGGTTTATGAGAAAAGAGCCATCTAGACCATACAAGCTGATTGGGTTCTAAATATAAAGATGCAATATGTACCTTTTCTGAGGGTTGCATGTCATGTAGATCAAAATATTGCTCCATCTATAGTATCCAAGTTACTGAATCATTTCCATCAAACTTCCTCACATCTATCTTTGGAATGTAGTGGTTCTTAAACTCCATATTGGAGTCTCTAAAATGATAATTCATATTCCTTTTTTCCTCATCGTGATTTTCATGGATTACCTTGTCACCCTTGGGAAGCCTTTCTTCTAGAAACTTTTCCAAACCTTCAACCCCTCTATCTTGAGATTTATCATTGCTTCCATTTATGATTTTAAACCATCATTAAAAAATCCCATGTCCCTTTTTATACCATATATCTTAGCATTCAGCATGGCTTCCAATTCTCTTTTTGTTAATTTTTACGAGACCGAAATTTTTTGCACTTGGTTTCGTAAATTTGATATATCATGATGCCTTTATTCCTCTTCTTCATGCATCATGGAAGAGATTTTTGGTTTCTTACAATGTGTATCCATATTTTTGTTTAGAGGAATTTTTGAATCAAACAATGATATATATGCTTCATTACCTTTAATCACTTCAAACTGATTTTTCAAACAAAATTTATGCAAATCTAAAACAAAATACACACCTTTTTCCTTCTTTTAGGAGCTTGGTCTTTAAATGACTGTAACTCTGTAATTTTATATCTCCAAGCTACAAAATTATTTCATGTGGTATCCCTCTAAGTCTTCTTTCCAATGCCAAAAGTGAGACCACAATGGGATTCTTCAAGGTAATATTATGTGAAATCTCACACAATGGCCTAATTATAGACTAATTGAGTAGAGTGAACTTGTCTGTAATGCCACATGTCACTATTTTTGAATTCGGCCTTGAAATTGATACAGGAAAAACTAAATTCCCTTCTATTTTTGTCACTTTTATGAAATTCAAATCTGATTCTTGAAGATAAATTTATGAAGATTTTTTGTCTATCACTTATTTGAGACAAAATTCTGGATCATGAAAAAACCCTAACTTCCTCAAACAATATCTATAGCGAACCAAGATACAAAATTATGCCAAAATGTTCACCATGATTTAGGTTCCCTCTGTTTGCAAGTTCATCTTCCGAAACTTCATATAAAAGGAATTATAGTGAAAATTTGATGATGACTTGTTTGGAACAATGAAACCCTAAAATACATTGCTCTCATACCAAATGTTATGCAAGTAGCTCACAAAAAAATAGGTCAACAACTTCAAAATTGTCCTCTTCGAGGGGGAACCTACTTTATATTACAAAAATGAACAATTCATGGATGATACAAATGATAAGACCAACTTTGTATATATAGGAGTCTAAGGGGTCAAAATATAATCAGAACCTACATAACAATAATAATGTAAGGGCACAAAAATAACAATAGTGGGCTTCTATGGAGCACAACAATAACAATCTGGGGGTTACATGGGCACAACAATAACAATAGGGGGGGATACACTACTATTATAGGGACCTAACACTACTTCTTTCTCTGCTCATGCTAAGAGGAAAATAATGCTTGTACGAGGAGATGGGATCATGGACTCAAGAAAGGATTCAAAGAAGGAAGAAAAGGAAGTTTCTACAATTCTAATAGGTTTAGCCACTATGCTAGAGAGTGTCCTCACAAGAAGTATTCTCCAAGAGATGGCAACAACAACAGAAGAAATTTCAAAGGCAATGGAAATCAAAGGACCAACAGGTTAAACAATAAAGGAAAGAGGAATTCTCCCGCTGCTCGATATGGAAATGGTAGACCTCCCAAAAGTACGAGAAATTTTAGGTGTGAGAAAAATAATGTTGTATAAAAAAAGGATTTTTATCTTATTTCCACTCTATCGACTACCTCTCCTAGAGGTACTTTGGACCATTGGTTGATTGATAGTGGAGCCTCAAGTAACTTCACTAGGTACAAGGAGGCCCTCTCAAATCTAAGTGAAAAGGAGACTAATTTGGAGATCATACTTGGAGATAATTCCACCTACCCCATGAAAGGGATATGTATTATCACTCTTCACTTGAATCAAGGTCAAACCATTCATCTACAAGAAGTGTTGTATGTACCTGATTTGAAAAATAACTTGATGTCTATTTCTGTGATTGACGATAAAGGCCTCAAGGTAGAATTCATTGATGGGAAGTTACATATTTGGAAAATAAACCCTATAGATGCACTCACACATGGATTTAGGTTTTATGTTCTCTATCAAGTTGGAAGAATTCCTTCAGAAGCCTTGACTTGTGATACTTCTCTTCAATCTAAATTATGGTACCGAATATTTTCCCACCTTCACTACAAAGCATTACCTGGGGTAAGGAAGATGGTCATAGGTATGCCCGATTTCAACATGAATCATGAAGTAGTTTGTGAGGGTTTTGCAAATAGGAAACTTATAAGGGGACCATTCAATTCTAGTGAAAGACAAACAACTTATATTCTTCAAATTTTCCATTCTCACCTATTTGGTATGTTTCTCATAACATCATTTGGAGGATAATTATACTATGAAATATTTGTGGATGACTTCTCATGAAAAAAATGGAGTTATTTCTTGAAGAAGAAGGATTAAGTGTTCAAATGGTTATGTTCTCCAAAAGAATTGGTGGAAAATAAAACATGGAAGAAAATTAAGATATTGTGGACCGATAATGGAACCAAACATGAATCAAATGAATTCAATGAATTTTTTAGAGAGGCTAACACTAAGAGGGAGACAAATGTTCCATACACTCTTGAGAAAAATGGCGTTGCTGAAAGGAAGAACCGAATAATCATGGAAGCCACCCGTGCCATGCTCCATGATCAAGGTCTACCAAAGTTCTTATCGGGAGAAGTTGTCAACATTGCCATGCATTTTCAAAATAGGGGCTCACATCAAGCATTGGATTTCAAGACACCCAAAGAAGTTTTCACTCATAAGAAACTTGATGTTTCTCATTTTAGAATATTTGTATGTCCCATTTATTTTCATGTGCCTAAAGAGAAAATAAACAAGTTGGAAGCATCTGAGAAGAAAGGTATATTTGTGGGCTATAGTGAAAATCATAAGGCATATAGAATCTATGTGTCTCATCAAAGAGATGTGGAAGTAAGCCATGATATCACGTTCAATGAAGATACTACCCTTGGGAAAGCCATAGATTTCCCTATCCCAAGAAAGTACAATGATGATGCTATGGAAAAATAGGATGAAACTCCAATAGAGGAACCTATGCCTGATGTTGAAGGCCTGATGGATCCCACTGATCCACCTCCTTTTGATCCCTCTACCTCAAGGAAAATATGTTTGTGGCTCAAAGATATGCTCAAAGATGTTGAAAAACATACTACTCCAAGAGGGTCATTTTGAAAAAGTAAGAAGCCGAACAAATATTAAGGGTACTTAGTTGTATGAGTATTATTGTTCAAGTTGAACTATGCACATTCGAAGAAGCGATAAAGCACCAAGTCTAGAAGGATATTATGAATGAGGAATATGAACCTATCATGAAGAATTATGTTTGGGAAGTGGTTGCTAGACACAGGGAAAAGTCCTTGTCACATCAAAAAGGTTATAAGAAATTAGCCATGGAGCTAATGGGAGTGCTAAAAAATATAAGGCCAGGTTCATTGCTCAAGGCTTCTCTTAAGAAAAACAAGTGGACTATGACAAGATATTTGCATCGGTTGCCTGATATACAACTATTTAATTTATTTTTTCTCTCATTGCCTCTAAAGGATGGAGCCTACATTATATAGAAGTTAAGATTGCTTTCTTGCATAGCTCGCTTAAGGAGGAAGTTCACATGGAAAAATGTTAGGGGTTCAAAGTACAATATCGAAGGAAAAATGTATGTGGGTTCAAGGAATCCCTCTATGGGTTGAAACAAACCCCTAGGGATTGCTATGAGAGGATTGCTAACTATCTTATGAAATGGGATTTACAAGGAGTGATGTTGATCCTAAATTATACTTCATGGTTGAAAAGGACATGCCTCTCATTTTGGTACTTTATGTAGATGATATATTTTTGATAGGTGTAGACCCTCTCATTTATCAATGCAAGAGGTATTTAGCTCATGGTTTTGAGATGAGGGATCTGGGTTTGATGCATTACTTCCTAGGCCTCGAGGTCTAGAAAAATCCAGGTGATATTTTCCTTTCACAAGGAAAATACATTATGATGCTTCTCGAGAGATATGGGATGGTGGATTACAAGTTTGTGTCTACTCCAATGGAATTGAACTTCAAGAGGCTATGTGGAAGTGTTTTTGTGCTTGAATTGACAAACCCTTCTCAATATAGAGCACTTGTGAGGGCCTTGATGTTCTTGGTAAACTCTCGTCTGAAGATATGCTTCACTATGAATATGTTGAGTCTTTTTATGGTCGAGCCTCATCACATACATTGGATTTGTCCTAAGAATATCTCAAGATATCTCTATGGCACAATAAACTATGGATAGAGATAGACTACCAAGAATTTTAGGCTACCTGGATATATGGATGTTGATGAGGTTGGAAGTGTCGTGGATAAAAAAAGAACATATGTATGTTTCTTCTTTATCTGATGAGTAGGAAGCAAAAATTGGTTTCTCTAAGCACCACCAAGGTCGAATACATTGTAGCTAGTATGGCCTATTGTGAGGCTATTTGGTTGAGGAAGCTCTTTATTGAGATATTTAAGCATGTGTTGGATACCACCATGATCTTCTCTAATAACTAGTGCGGGATTCAACTTTCATAGAATCCCATGTTTGACGACCACTCCAATCACATTGATATTAGGTACCACTTTATTCGAGATATGGTACAATAGGGATTAATGCTACAATACATCATGACTGATGTGTTACCGGGAATAGTGTCCACTCAGAGCTACTATTCCCACTAAGACTAGTAGCTATCTTAGAAACAAACAAGTAAAGACTACTTTTGTTTTCCTTTATGAAAATAGATAAGAGTGGAACAAAGGACACCAACCTTAGTCTTGCGCTTGTTCCTTACTTGATTTCCTCTCCTTCCTGATAGATCTTTGCCTCTCTTCTTCATCTACCCACTCAAAGAGCACTGTGCAATCAAAGCACCAACTACTATCGAATAATAGGAGTCTATCATAAATAAACACAAGACCAGATATGTATTAACCATACAAATGCATATATAATCAAACATACAAGAATATGGAGGAAAACTTGAATAACTTTATTAATATCAAGAAAAGCAAGAGGATTACAACCAATTGTTCTAACCCAACATCATCCTCCAGCAAGAAAGCCCTTATTCACCTCAAGTAAAGCTTAGATCCCCCAACACTATAAAGTTTCACCAGAAAACCAACAACACTTCTCTACAAGATACAAGATTCCAGCCTCTGGATCTCTGTGATGAGGGATCCATATATAGATGATTGTATGGGGGTGAGTCATCTTCTGGGTTTTGATTAGTGTCCTCTCTCTGATAGTTCTCGATTCCACTTGGAGACTGATGATCTCTTACTCATGCCTGGTCGAAAACAGAGAGGCAAGTGTCAGAGGGGAAGTTTCTGAAAGATTCCACGATCTTCCACCTGGCAAACTGTCTCTGCCATTTTTCCATTCTCGCCCATCACACCCTAAAGAGGGGCCATTCAGTATGCATCACACCCTTTACACTGGGAAGGTGATATGCATCGCACCCTCTACACTAGGTATTCAATATGGTCTAGTTTTGACCATTTCTGAGCAGTTTTTAGTGGAGAACTTCTGGGAGATGATGTAATCAGCTAACCTTGTTCCTTTTGACAGTGAAGCAACACTTTTAGGGACTTAGGAGCCCTTAGTTTATGGACATTTATCATTGGGGTGCCGTGTCGAAAAATGTCTATAACAGTTGCCCCCTAAAGCATGAGGTCGTTAATCTTTTGATGTCGAGTGAAATGCTTTATCATGAGGATCCGAAGTTTTTTCGAGCTGGGAGGCGACCTGTAATAAGATACAATACAATACATTATCTTCATAATAATTTTCATGATCTAACTGAGGCGGGCATTCCCATGCTCAGATTTATAAATTCATTTTCATGTACATAGGACAGACAATCGTCTGTGTAGCATACTGATGATTCAGACTCATCATCCTTTGATTTGGATGATCACCCGTTCAGCAATGATGTACATTTGATGTCTTTATATTCCTAAATATATCATAGCCCGGATGGATGAAACTAGATCTGGGGTTTTCAAAACTCGTTCAATCTTCACTCAGAGTACAAGTCGATCCATGTGAAAAATGTTTTGGAGTCGAACATGGAAAGACATCGCCTGATTACCAGGCAATGATGTAATCTATTAACAGGCGCGAGAAGAATCACCAATAATGACAATGACACTCAATGTACTACAGTGCAATTCACGTGGTGTGAAAAAGCACTTGGCGGCAAACACCATGCAAAATCTCTGAGTCAAAGGCCATTAATGTAAGCCTGCCACCGAAAGTGAGAAACTTGCCATTGAGGCATGCAGGCTTCAAAGTACTGAAAAGGTTGTTCCTAGGTTGACTTCTTGGATAATGTGCTGATGTCGATAAGAAGTGACCCATCGTAGGAGGGCCTTAATGAATCCCACATCTACGACATGGAACGAAGCAAATGATTTTGGAGGTGAAAATGATCTAATGATACAGGGTTTAGGATGGCGGTCATGAAAAGAATGGAGCGTGAATGTATTGCAGCGGGTGAGACACAGGTGAATTCTCTAAATGACTTCTCTGGAACATATCGGCAACACTGATGATGGATTGATAACGTTAACCCAAAATATGGATGGTGTGACAGACCAATGGTGATATGACCAGTGAACGGAACAACCCAACCCAACTCGGATGCGGAGAGAAAGTGTCATGTTCAAGAGCGACTTGCTACCAATAAATTTTTTTCAATTTTTCTTCCCAATTTTCCCCAGTCATTGCTGACAAATACCTCTTTATTTTTTTCAAGCTTGAGGAGGATAACATATGCTTGTTCTATAATCCACCCTTTCGGCGAACCTATCACTATATTTTAATGAGCCTAGCGACAGTGAAACTCGTTCTCATCCATTTGGACGAGTTTGTCGCTATTCGGTTTTAATGATTTTAAAGACAAGGATAACTCGACCCTTTTCAATTTTAGAGAGTCTGAAAGGGACAGAAAGGAAAATCCAAAGATTCTTTTTCATCATATAATCCCTTAAGTCCGAAAAATCATAAAATAATACGAAAGGGATGAATTATCGGTAATTTTAACGAGCCAAACAAGGCAAGCACTCGATCTTTTTGTGTAATAATCCCTCAGATACAAAAAGATTAAAATATAGAGGAGGGATAGCACTTCCGATGACTTTAACGAGCCGGAGAGGCTAATCGCTCGGCAATATTTTCATATTTTATGAGTTAGTTGAAAAGAGCTTAAAAGAGACTCGTTTTTCGAGGAACGAGTGATGATTTCGGGTAGCAGCTAATTCCAGGTAAGGTTTGGAATTTTCCAATCATGACAGTGTCACAAGGATGGCTAATAGAATCACTCTTCGCAGATGTTCCTTGAAAGGGTAAACAATCAAATGGAGGCGAATGATCAGCTAAAAAACAGAGTGGAGGTGATGATGAGAACATGACCAACGCTCAAAAGCTGATGATAATGCATTCACAATGGTTATTTACTGGAAAATTGGTTCATTTTTTAATGAGCTTAAACTTTGGGGTAAAAATTTGCTCATTTCTTATGTTTATTTTTTAACGATCTTGAATTTTGCATTAAAACTGCTCAAGCCAGTCATATAATAAGGATATCTCATCTAAGATGCCATTTTTTATGGAGCTTGCACCTTTTTAAAGCTTTGCCCCGGTGCCTCTTGCATGCAAGCTAGGAATGACCAACTACGCCCCTCTACTTAACTACCAAGATCACTACCAATGCTAGGTAAGAAACTTTTACCTTTACCTTGTCGGTGCCATGGTGGCCCCTGCGAAGATGAACGGTCGATTCGACCACTCACCCGACCTAGGCAGTTGAAGTCAGCGGAATCATAGAGCTAACGTTAGCTGGTCGTTTCTCGCTTGCTTACAAGAGGTTTGCATGCCCCTAGGTATAGCGAAAAATTTCCAGGTTACCACATGAAAGCTCTCCATCTGTGTCGCAGACAAAATGCTTCCTTGGTGATGTCTACCGAAATAGACAAAGGTGAGTGGCGCAGTCACCTCCACTCACATAACTTTGACGAGGGAATCTTATTCCAGTCTAATCCCATTTTCCTAAATGGACGAGTGTGTCAGACTAGTCATATATCCTCCGTGGAAACTTACTCTATACCCAAGGTTTTACTGTCGAAACAAACCACGGTGCATGCCCCCTGGGTTTCAGTCATATCCTCCTGAATCGCTCGCACTAATCTGGTGGACGGACTGGAGATCGATGAGACATTCCTTGCATGAAAAGACCATTTAGGGATGGAATTTGACTATTTGCTATGTTTGAACTAGGGAATGACAGTTGGTCTATGAGCTTGACCATTCTGCCTTCGTGCGAAAAACACATTACTCTAAAGAGTGAGGAGATGATGGCTCCCATGTAATAAATATAGTCATGACCAAGGAGTAGATTATAATCCAGGGGTCCTTGGACTACCATCACGTTCATGTGAACAGTTTTCCTTCTCAATGTAATGGCCACATTGGGAAGGATCCCTAACGGTCGACTGGTTCCGTTGTCAAACCCTGTCAGATTTCTCATTTCAGGTGAAAGCGATGGCAAACCAAGCGCTTTCCAAGTAGTTGAGGAAAGGATACTCACAGAAGTCCCTTCATCTATGATGGTACCAGCCATGACCATTCTGTAAGCTTGTACAATGATTCAGAATGGCACACTAGCTGGTAAACGGGGTCTGCCTAGTAGATTCCAGTCGAAGGAAACGACTAGGTTACTTGGAGGTGGGACCGAATAGACGGCCGGATATGACTCTGATGAACTTCCTTCCTACGGCAAAGGAACGGGTAGACTTCCCCCAAGTTCATCGGAGTCCGTCTTTACGAAAAGAGTTTGAATGGTGTCGTTCTCTTTCTCTTCAGTGACGGTATCATTCGAAGATGAACATTTTGAAGGCAAGACCGGGTCAACTGTCGCCTCGACCTTTTGACTTTCATCTAGTATGGATGAAGAGGGTTCATCTTCAATGATATATGTTTCGGCTGACCACAATGGCGTGCCAGCCAGATTTTCAACAAGTGGTGGACTCGTTAAGAGTTTCTTATATCCAGGAGGGAGCCGTAGCAGTGAAGCAGGACGGTCATCCAAAACTCATTTAGCTTCGTCTAGGAAGGGACAACGGTGGATGGCATGATCGCCTTCACACAATTTAAAAGGAAATTTGTGATTCCTTTTCTATCCAGATACTTCGCTTTCACAGGTTGATGGTGTGCTGTCAACATGATCATCACAGGTTGACAACACCGGATTGTCCAAATGAGGAGACCAGTCCCTTAAGATCTGAGGGATGCAAGGACAATCTCGATGATAATGGTCTCCTTTGCAAATGATACATGGAGATTTAGGTTTAGATGGTGCGGTGTGAGGATTTTTCCTAGACGACGCATGGTTGCCCCCTTTCACCTTTGGTTCTTTCTTCTTCTTTTCTTTTTTCTCTTTCCGCTTCTTCTTCTTCTTCTCAGTTACTTGATCTTTAGCTTTACCATCTTTATCAAGCGAAGAGGAAGGAGAAGAGGGAGAAACAGACGAAGTAGAAAGTTGTGGGGAAACTCTAGTATCATCGAGTTGTTGACTTGATTGTTTAGGAATTACGGTATTCTGAATGACAGAGGTAGAGAAAAGCCATACGAGCAAACCAATCGTCAACCCTAGAAGTGACAATGTGGCCATATCGGGTGCACCAACATCTCCCCAAGAGGAGAAAGGATTAGGATTTCCTCCAAGGGGAAATCCTTGGTTGGTAGACTCCATTTTTCTCAACCTAAAGACAAATGAGGGAATTTGTGATTTTATTCCGATTAAAATAAATTTTAGATGCTTTGACACAACTTGTTTTTTCAATTTTAAAGAGTCGAGAAAAAACAAAAGATGACACTAGTCGCCTTCAATTTTTAATGAGCCTGAAGTGACAAGTGATCAGATGGACCTTTTCTTTTAAGGAGTCTGTAAAGGAATGAAAGAGACTTCTCTAGAAATCTAGGTAGAGGGGATTACCAAACCAATCGCAAAACTGCAGAATACTTTTTACAGTACGACAGTCAATCTTCCTGAATGTTGTGTTCAGTGCATTACGATTGACAGGGTGGCAGACACGGCTTCCTAAGGATAAAGGATGCAGCCTATTGTGGTCTCCCAATATATACTCGATAGTACATGGGAACACAAGTCTCTACTGGAACTTGTTGTCTCAAATTGGAGGAATCACCCAACCAACAATGAAAACAATAGTTACCAGGTTTTATGACACCGGAATACGTCTCTAGTCTAGACTTCTAGATGTTATGTGTTAGGTTCCAAGCATTTTTAGATTCATTAAATTTATTTTATATTTCATCCTGTTTAAAAAATTTCCTTTCAGGTTCACCGCGTGATGTGTATACAATTCCTAAGATGCAGTCTAAGATGATAAACAATTGTTTAATCTTCTTTTGGCAATGAAAATCCTAGCTACTAAGGAAAGAAATTTGAGAGTCTTTCAACGAAGAGCGCAGAGCACACACTAAATGCATTGTCCTAAATCAAACCAAGCAGTCTAAATGCAAATACACATGCATGTATTTGTTTTCAACCTTCCTAATGTATAAATGACAATAAGAAAGCTAAGTGGAAATCTGAATTATTTTCAAAGCCACAATACTTAACAAATTTATTTTCAAAATGAAGTGAAGATAAGGGTGACACTTTGCGATTTCAAAATGAAAACTGTTTTTCGACACTTTAAAAACTACTAATTCAAATCATATACAAGAGTAAAAGTACAATCGACTATCAAGAACAATGGGATTCTCTTCTATAACTGAAAACAACACTTACGACACTTTCAAATTAAGAAACGAAAGTTCGACTACGCTACTTCTTTGCAAAAGAGAACTGAAAATGGTGCACAATACATAAAAACACTTACAGTTCTTTGCACAATAGAGGTGGAATGATGCAAGAGAAGGGGGTTTTCACAGAGATATACTGACCACAGACAACAAAACTCCTGAATAGAAATGAAAATAGTGAAGAAAAAACCAAAGTCTGAAGGTAAAGTTAACCTTCCCTGACCATCGCACCTGGCACATAGGGAATCCAGTACGCAGTGCACCTACTACACACGGGAAGTGCGATGCATATAGACTACCTTGAAGGGAGGGTGTGATGGTACCAGTGCGAGACTTTAACTAGTTTTTTCTCACAATTTCCAATTTAGTTCAAGGATTTAGGCCAAGTAAGTGATGTTCAGTAAATGTAAATCATAGGGGTCAATCTAAGGAGGTTACTAGAGCCACCACTTAGGGCAATTAGAACGTTTGCAGATCGATTGTTCAATTTATAAACAAAACCCAGAGATAGACTGAAGCAACATTGATCTACTTTGCATTTGTATAACAAATGCAGTTTGAAGGCTAGCTGGCTTGAATTTAGGCTCTGTCTGTAAGTTTATAAAACAAATAAAGATAGACTAACAAACAATCTATTCTCTCCCCAGTGGAGTCGCCATTTTGTTACTGGGAATAGTGTCCACTGGGAGTTGCTATTCCCACTAAGACTGGTAGCTTTCTTAGAAACAAACAAGTAAAGAGTACTTTCGTTTTCCTTTATGAAAATAGATAAGAGTGGAACAAAGGACACCAACCTTAGTCTTGCGCTTGGTTCCTTACTTGATTCCTCTCCTTCCTGATAGATCTTTGCCTCTTCTTCTTCATCTTCCCAGCTTCAAAGAGCAACTATGGAATCAAAGTAGCATACTACTATCGAAGAACATAGATCTATATTCATAAATAACACAAGACCAGATATGTATTAACCATACAAATGCATATATAATCAAACATACATGAATATGGAGGAAAACTTGAATAGCTTTATTAATATCAAGAAAAGCAAGAGGATTACAACCAATTGTCCTGAACCAGCATCATCCTCTAGCCAGAAAGCCCTTCTTCACCTCAAGTAAAGCTTAGATCACCCAACATTATGAAGTTTCACCAGAAAACCAACAGCACTTCTCTACAAGATACAAGATTCCAGCCTCCGAATCTCTATGATGAGGGATCCATATATAGATGATTGTAAGGGGGTGAGTTAGCTTCTGGGGTTTTGATTAGTGTCCTCTCTGATAGTTCTTGATTCCACTTGGAGACTGATGATCTCTTACTCATCCCTGGTCGAAAATAGAGAGGCAAGTGTCAGAAGGGAAGTTTCTGGAAGATTCCATGATCTTCCACCTCGCAAACTGTCTCTACCATTTGTCCATTCTCGCCCATCACACCGTACAGAGGGGCCATTCAGTATGCATCGTACCCTTTACACTGGGAAGGTGATATGCATTGCACCCTCTGCATTTGGTATTCAGTATGGTCCAATTTTGACCATTTCTGAGCTGTTTTTAGTGGAGAACTTCTGGGAGATGATGTAATTAGCTGACCTTGTTCCTTTAGGCAGTGAAGCAACACTTTTAGGGACTTAGGAGCCCTTAGTTTATGGACATTTATCATTGGGGTGCAGTGCCCAAAAATGTCTATAACATGATGAGCAGGTCAAAAACATTGCCACGAAGCACTTAGGGAAGGTTAAATTCTAAGCCTTCCGATAGAGACTTGGAGTCATGGAAAGATCCTCCCTTTAGGTTCCCTCTTGAGTTTCACATTAAGCTCTGGGAGCTTCTGGGTGATTGGGGTACCTCTTGGAGCTATGACTGACCATAGGGATAACGATTCACCTTCCCCTATTGGTGTGTTGGGTATAGGGTTAGTGTTTCACCTCCCTGTGTGATACCCCATTATGGTTGACATGTGTGTAGGGTGGGTGGTTCACCTTCCCCTACGATTGATGACACATGTGTGTAGGGTGAGAATTTCACCTTGCCCTATAATTAATATATGAATATGATGAGTAGTTCACCTTCTCCTATGGTATATGAGTAGGATGTGTGGTTCACATTCTCATATTGATGACCCGGCATACATATTACCCATATAGCTTAGGACCATTGTTAAGTACCTCTCATCTAGTCAATTAGTTGGGAAAAAAGGATAGGGACCATAACACTACAGATGGATGCATTATGTACAGTCATACTCCCTATGACTAGGATGCATGGTGTTCGACAACTTGATCTCAGATTAATTATGATTTATGTTCTACATATTGACTAACTTTTGTCAGTGGAGAGTGGTAAGGTCTCATGAATCAATCTCGATCAATTATTTTTCATAATCTATATTAGTGTTCAATAGAGCGGAGTTGAGATACAAATATGGTGCATGAAGACAAGATGGCATGATGATCGATGATGATAGATGGGTTAGCAAGTGGAATTCTCCCTCGTTGAGAGGGAGTATTAAAATTGGAAACTAGGGGAAAATTCCACTTTAGATAGCTGATTTGATGGACATGATGATTGCATTGCATTCTGCTCTTTGAGAGGACCAAAATTGATCTAAATATCATAAAATTTTGACAAGAAGAAATTTGTTTTTGAATTTTTGCCCACACATCTAAATTGTCAAGGTCAACCACATCATCATTGTAGGTTCATGAAGCCTAAGAGATATGTCACTTCACCCTTAACGACTTGTATAAACATAACTGAGCTCTCACCTCATTTGGCAGCATCATCACTCACACATTCTTTTCTCTCCTTATATTGTTGGTTAGTATAACTATTGGGTATATTGTTTCTCTCACATGTGTGGTAAGCAGTACAATTTCAAATAGAATTACAAGGCATAAAACTTCAGTCTTTCTTATAGTTTGACTAGCATTGACCAGAATTGACTTTGAATTTCCAAGCATATTTTGAGTTTGATATTTTGGCAAGTTTTATGTTTGGGTAGGAAACACTCGTTAGTACATAAATTAAAGGTGTTTTGAGTACTACTATGGAGATAAATTGCAAGTTGACTACAGACTTTAGGACAAGGTTTGACCAAGTTTGACTGCTAACTTTGGCATTGTTTTGGGCTAACTTTGACCTCATGTTTAGGCTGCGCTTGACTAGGTATGACAGGACATTTTGCTGATATTTTGACAAACATTGAATTTCTGGTTATGGTTGAATTTGACTATAGTTTACTGCAGATTTCACACGGCTATTTTGACTTTAATTTGGAAAGAACACTTTAAATTTTTGTACTCTCTCTCTCTCTCTCTCTACTAAACATTTGATATAATAATAAGAAGAATTCATCAAATGGTTTTCACCATATTGGGGTTTTTCCCTAGCATCTGCCAAACTTGGTGTCCTATTATGTTGGCTTGCCTTTTGCATTTTGTTAATTCATGTTCTATCTACAATTATTATCAATGCGATTAATGGTTAATGTGATATCTATTGGAAAAATAAATTGGAAATTGTATTTGGGTTGTGTTGATGGGTTGGAATTTATCACCAAAAGTCAAGGGGTTCTCTCTGGTCTAGGTTTCCAACTAGATCATGCACCTAGAGTGTGTTGGAGATCCCTTCTGGTATGTAGGCCTATATTCCATTATGTTTTGTGGTGTTAGCTTCAGACAGAGTTGTGAAATAAACTTAGTAGAATGTATGAGCTTTAATAAACACAAGAGAATAATTGACAAATATCATATACCATATATATACCATGAATAGCAAAAGGTAAACTAGACAACCTCACATAAAGTTACTATTAGTAGGACTTTAGATAAGACTTGTGCATACTAGACAAATAATGCTTAACGATTGCCAAAATCAGTTTACAACAATCAACCCTTTATCAGCGTAGAAAACTGTGCAGTCAAAAAACATATTATACTAATACCAAAGGAAATAGTTTAGTGCCATGAGTATAGAGTGAGTAAACCAAATACCATTCATATGTTGCAAAACTAGATTTGCAGTACGAAATAGCATGTGGAGAGACCGCACATCAAATAGCTTTCAGGAACATTCGATCCGTCAAGTGAAAAAAATACTCATGGCACAAGCACATAGATATTTGAAGAATTCAATAGTGAAAACGTACAATTAACTCTTTTATTGAATAGAAGGACAACAATTCTCTCAGGAAATATGTCTATGAATCTCCCTCGTGGAGTTATACCAATTCCTAATCCCATCCACAAGATCCTTCCTAGTATGGGTGTAAGACCAACTGAATTTTTCCTTCTTACAGTGGGCATCTATAACTTTCTCAAGGTCATATGTTCTGTAATTCAAGGTCATGAAATGGCTCCCCTCCAGTTCTTCAGCTTCCGCTTCTACCTGTTTGAAGTTTTCTACTAAATATGCCCCAATAGTGAGAGGGAAAGGTGGCCAAGGTTTCTTCTTGCCTTTATTGAAAACCTTCGAGAAGCCCTGTGTCATGTGGTAACAAACCTCTCGTAGGAGTGTCCTATCTATGACAAACTTGGGTAGAGAGTGAGGAAATTTATGAGTAACAAACACCCTGACGATCATTCCTTCATCAATGGGGAACCAATGAGATACTTAACAACATTCCTCATGGATCTCTATAACATGCAAGGTGGTTCTTCCCCAAACAACAGTTGGTATAATGGGATGATAAATGTTTCAGATATTACATTGAACATGCTTCTATAAGTTGTGTCCTAGAAGACATTGTAGTGGCAGTGGATAGGTTGGGCTACTAATGTGTCATAATTGCAGCTCCAGTGCTCGAAGTGGCACCTCGAACATATAACATCAAGGAGGTATGAAGACATAAAGAATTCTAGGGGTTGCCTGAGGGGTGGTCTTTGGGTGGCAGCTATGTTGGTCCTCAAGGATGATGATAGGATGCTTGCCCAATTAAAAATAATTCCATGGGTAGTGACAACATACATGAGTGCAACCCACGTGCCAAAAAACACATCACAGTCTACCTTTCCATATAGCTGACACATCATTACAGCAATTAACTGATATACTCTGAGTAGCCCTTCTGTCTTGTAGGCTTGGTATGTTTTGACCTAGAATTTCATAGGTTGTTGCCACCAATCGCTTAAGATTTATTTCATTGGAATGGTGAATCCAACAAGCCACTTGGTGTTAGAAGTTTGTTGTTTCTTAGGAAATTTGTGGTAGGCATTGATGCTTGTCGAAGCAATGGTGGCTGTAGGTGCTCCATCATGACCCCTGATCATCCAGTCATATGTTCTTGTACACTCAAGATCCATTTGATGGTTTTAGTGCACAAGAATACTGGTGGATGAGTCACTACTTTATGTAATCTTGACCTTTTGACGTTGATATATACTTCAAAGTAATCCTATGTTTTTGGGATATCCCTCTTAGAAAATTCCTTATAGATCTCATACCAGGAGAGCTTGGCAGTTTTATGTATGTTGCAAGCCATGTCTATAAAGATAGGTGGCTGTTCATCTGGATTGGCTTCCCATGCCTTGCTTCTTAAGGTTCCTTGAGTTGTTTTAATAGTCGGGTGACACATCTCATCTTCAAAAGAAGAAGTGGATATGCACTCGAGCTCGACGTCACCTAGCATGTCAAAAATGCAATCCCATGATAAGAGAGAGGGCATGACAATAAATTGGAAAAATAAAAGGAAACATAACTAGTGAAAGGAAGGTTGTGGGAATGAGCAAGTCGCAAGGTCTCTAATGTTAAGAATGCGACTACAGAACTAAGGTCAAAGGTTGGGAACAACTACAAGGTCGTGGTGTGCAAATTTTGGTCGCAGATCGTAGGAGGTCATGGGAATGAGGAGTTGGGACGTCGCAAAGTTGTGAGATGAAGGGTATCACGACCATGGGTTGTGCGACTATGACTTAAAATGGCTTAGAGAAGGCCCTGAATGGCTTTGGGAGACCAGGGTCACTTTCAGAAGGATGGATCTTTGGCTTCTTGATCCAATGAGGGGATCAGATGCAAGGAAAACCTAAAACTTTGAGTGGAGGAATGGGGAAAAGGCTAGGGCAACCTATGAAGCATGAAACAAAAAGGAAAGCTAAGTAGAAGGCTAAACCCTAGGATGGAAGGTAAGCAGGAGGTCAAGAGGTGCAACTAGTGACATTTGGAAGAAAATAATCATTATAGGAGGGAGGAATGTTACTTACCAAAGTCAGACGCATGTGTGAATTTAGGTCAGAGGGGTTTCTGGTTTCCAGTGCACCCAACAGAGCCTTGAAAAATGCAACTCGATTCCCTCCTATTTATAAAATAATCACATGTGTGGAGGTCACGAGGGCAAGGAATGTGGCTATTGCGACCTTACGACTCATAGGTCACGAAGTTGCATGAGCCGCAAGGTCACGTTGGAAGGTGTGCATAGGCGGTGTGATCTTATGACCTTATGAGTCGCAGAGTCACGTAGTTACATAATTGTGCAAGTGACTGATGGTAATTAAGGTGGCTTTGCTACTCGGAAGGTCGCAAGGTCACGGGGTCGCAGGATAGTGGAGCGGGTGGAGGTGCGAAAATGTGACCTTACGACCCATGATTCGCCATGGTCGTAGTGGTTTTTGTGGTTGTAGTTATAGGTGATAGTCACAATTCGACTATGTGACCCAGTCTATCAAGGCGTGAACTGGCGACTTGGTTTAACTTAGTCAAAAACTTGGATTTTTCTCTTCAAGTTTACTGACACTAATGAACCTTAGGCCAGGACCTGGTGGGGCTGAAGCTTAAGCTTGATGTAGAGGCTCTAAAATTTAATGGTTACCTATATTTTTGGAGGTGTTGTCACAACACCTACAACAATTGGCAATTCCCTTGAAGAACCTAGGATCTCTAATGTTTATGGGCCTCACTTAAGCGGACTTGAGTAAATATCATTTCATGGGGCTATGAATCCTTATTGTTTTCTGAGGATATATGTATACTCATCACTGGTTTCTTTAGTTTCTCTTTAGTTCCTAGGACTACGGGTGAGCTAGAACGACTTCAAGAATTTTGACCATGTAAGCAGTGGGGATAGACCGACATGGGTGCAAATGAGGACATGTGTATGCCATTAAGTTCCTTGTCATCACCAATCCATCTTAATATACTCTTGTTGTGACATAAGATTTGGTTTGTTAATGGATCTGGAGAACATATGAGGGATCCGATGCACAAGGTCGTTTTAACCTTAACCTGCCATCTCTACTTTATTCCAAAAGACAACAACTAAACTAGCAATCATAACTAACTGACAATAAATGACAACTATCTATGAAATCAATGGTAGACTATAGTAAAATGTGGGGCTAGCAACTCTGGGGTTGCTAGGTGATGTAATGTTTGAGGTCATGGTCGTTCAATGGGAGGGGTTCTACCCACCCTCCCAGGGTTTGTAATTTGAAAGTGTGATGACCAATTTTTTCTACAATCTAGAATGGACCTACCCACAAAGCATGAAATTGTGTGTGTTTGCCTTTGTTCTCGAGCTCGGTCCCATTTGAGCACAAGGTCCCCTACCTCAAATTTGTGTGACCCTGTGGATTTCCTATCGAACCATCTTTTGATCTGGGCTTTGTGGATGGCGAAATTCTCCTTAGTTTTGGACCTCTCTTCCTCTAGTTTTACCAAAGTATCAATCTGAGTTTGTATAGATGGGCACGGGGTGCCTTGTGACTCTTGAGCTAGACTAAGGGCAGGGAGATACAGATTGGGGGGAAGGATGGCTTCTTTCCCGTAGACCAGGAAATACAAATATGTGCTTATTGAGGTTTTATGAGTGACCAGGTCAGCCCAAAGTGCGTTATTGAGGGTATTGTGCCAATTCTTCTGCTGCGAGAGAAAGCCTTTCTTGATAATACGAATGAGTTTCTTGTTGGTTGATTCTTCCAAGCTGTTTCCTTGGGGATAGTAATTAGCCAAATTTTTTAAAACTATGTTATTTTATAGAGAAAAATCATATAATTTCAAAGATGAGAAGTAAGTAGCGTTATCAAAATCACACGAGGTTGGAACGCTGAACCTAGCCATGATGTACTACTTGATAAAAGATATTACCTAATCATCGTTAACCTTTTGTAATGGGATTTATTCTACCCATTGAATGAAATAGTCAGCGGCCATGAGTATGTAACTATGCTGCTTTGATGAGTTAGGGAAGATCTCGCCTATGATGTCCACACCCCATTGTTGAAAAAGTTCCTCAACTGCTATGGGTTGTAGAGGAGTATATGACCTTGCCTGTTTTCCTACATGCTTTTGGCAGATTGGATAGTTTCGTACATAGGCATAAGGATATTTGAATAGAGTGGGCCAGTAGAAACCTACCTGCATGACCTTGTGTGTCACGATGTCACTTGCATAATGACCTCCTCCCAGTCCATCATGTAGATCTTTCAGCACTTGTTGGGTTTCATCATATTCTAAACATCTTAGTAACACACTGAGGTGATGCTTCTTGAAAAGGTTCCCCTAGACCATTTGATATGAGGTGACTTTAAGTCTGATGGCTCTCCTTTTTGTAGCAGACATTTCTTCGAGTAAAGACCCCTGTATTAGGTATTGTTTTAAATCGGCATACCATGATGAGGAGTCATGCGAGATGAGGAGTTTATTGTGGTACATTCCAATCTCATGCTCCCATCATTTTGTTTCCTAGGACAGTTGATCAAATCCCGTGTCCCGATGATTCGTGGCCTTGAAAACTAGTTTAAAAATACCATGCCCTTTTACAGTGTGGGAGGGCTTAAATTCTAAATCATATTCTTGGAGGGATGTCATCCAATTGGCTCTTCTCTCCCCCAACTCTTGTTGTACAAAGAGGTATTTGACTGTAGGATGGGAAACCATCACGGTGACGTGATTATTTAGGATGTAGGGCCTAAAGTGTTTCAATGCTTTGTAAACAACATAATCCCGCTTATCATTGTCTAGGTAATTTAGCTCTTCCCCTTGGAGTCTTGTACTCATGAATGATATAGGATGTTTTTCATGATCAAAATCCTTTTGGGTAAGGATTGCAGCCAATGACGAATCTGAAGTGAAAGTGTACAAGATAAAATCTTTGTTAAAATCGGGGCTTGAGATGGAAGGTGCCTCCACGATAGTTTCCTAAATCCAATCGAAAGATTAATTTTCTTTCTGACCCAATTTTAAAACCATATCTTTCTTTATCATGTTTTGTAGAGGTTTGACAATTTATGCAAAATTTGAATTACACTTGCGTAGGAAATTAATTTTTCCAAGGAAAGGTTGCATACCTCTCTTGGTGTTTGGCTGAGGGATTTCACGTGGTCAGGGTCAACGGTGATTCCTTTCTTTGTGATGATGTGGCCCAGCAGGTTGCCTTTCGAAACTGCAAGTATGCTCTTTTTAGGGTTTGAGAGAGATCCCATATTTCCAGCATCTTTCAAAAATATGTTTCAACTGTTGGAGATGTTCACTTCTTCTTTTTAAAAAAATGGTGACATTGTCTAGGTAGACCACCACACTCTACCCCATTAACGCTTGAAAAGTGATATCCATAGCCCTCTGGAAAGTCACCCCAGCGTTTATGAGTTTGAATGGCATGTGGCAAAAAGCAAATGTTCACGACTTCATTCGGAATGTTGACTTAATCATGTCTAGTTTGTATACAGAACCTAATTATAACCAGAGAATCCATCGAGTAGAGAAAAGACGTCGGCTCCTGAGACAGTTTAGAGGATTTTCTCCATGGATGGAATTGGGTGGTTATCTTTGTCCGATCCCCGATTAAGGTTTTGAAAATCAGTGCATAGGCATATTTCTCCAAATTTTTTTCTTACTCGCACCAGATTAGATACCCATGTTGAGTGTCTAACCTTGAAAATAATGCAGGCATCCAACAATTTCTTTGACTCCTTTTGCATGAAGGGTTCTAATGTGGGATGCACCTTCCTCAGTTTCTGCAGAAATGGTTTGGCTCCCTCTCTCGTAGGAATAACATGCTAAATAATCCGAGTATCATACGCCTTTAGGTCATCATAAGTCTAAGAAAAGACATCGTGGTACTTTCAAAATAAACTGATGAAAGGTTGTCTTTCCTCTAGGGTGCACCCTATTCCCAAGTTAACTTACTTGGGGTTAGGCTTGGTCCTGAGATTGATTTTCCCATGCAAGAGAGTGGAACTATGTGTCTTGGGATTTGGCAGACCTCTGCTATGATTTTAAATGTCAAACAATTTTTCCAATGACACCACCCCTTTTGGTAAGGTATTTCCTTTCTGGGAATCCACCTCATCTTGAAATGATTTCTCATGTTCGTCTTCGTCGATAGCTGCGTCTTTGAATACTTCAGGGTTTTCCACGAATTCCAGAATTTGTTGGTCATCATTGAACACACGCAAGTTAGCTATGTTGTCTGGTACAACTAGTTTATACATAATTTCAATATAAAAGCCATCTCTAAGGGGTCTGAACCTAGCTACAACATTAGCTAGAGTATCAGCAACAATGTTGTTAAACCTAGGAACAGACATGATATTGAAAACTTTAAAAGAATTTATGAGATGCCATACCTCTTATTGGTAGTTCTTTAGGCACGAAGACAAATAATGGATGTTATTGCATACCTATCTCATAATGATTTCCAAATGCTCCATGACTTTTAGGTAGTCTGCTCTTAAGTCGACAACCTTTTTTAGGCCAAGCACCAATGCCTCATATCCTGTAGTGTTGTTGGTACATTGGAATTCTAACCTGTATGAGATAAAAAATCTATCCCCTTTTGGATTTAGCAGGATGCATCGAGGCCCTACTCCATCAGGGGTTTTTGAACCATCCTAGTACAACATCCATGTCTCTATGTTGGGGGAAGGTAAACTTGACATATGTAAGTTTAAGGAAAAAAAATTGTCATCGTGGCTCGGGGTTTGCATGTGGATTTCAATCTGGGAATAATAATAGCAATATGGGACTACATAGGTACAACAATATAGTAAGGGGGTTGTACTAATAACAATAATGAGTTACACTAGTAGTATAGGGGCCTCACATGCCCCTCTCCTTCAAAAAGTGTTGTCCTCAACGCTTGAGTAGTTCTTGATGCTTCTGTATAAAATTATTATCCTCCCATGTGGAATCTTCAGCGGGTAAGTTCTTACACTTGATGAGATACTCTGAAATTGATCGATTTCATAGCTGTCGGGTTCTTGTTTTTGTGACTGCTCTAGGTTCCAATATGATTTTTCCTTCCTCTTGAAGTCTCTGTCAATATTGTTTGAATTGGTATCTTCTGCGACTTTTTAATGAGTGGCCACACTTCTTCGTCCTTCTTCCATTCATCCCTTGATTTGTTTATCCAATCTAGTTGGATAATAGAAATAGCACAAAACAATTTTTCCACATCCTCATCTTTTCTTGAGAGTGCATCTGCAGCAAATTTTTTCTTCCCTTTTCTGTAGATGATGTCAAAGTCATAACCCAACATATTTGTGACCCATTTTTCTATTCTTTTAAATATAACATTTGTGCTAAAAAGTATTTAAGACTATCATGATCCATTTTTACCTTGAAGTGTCATCCCATTGGGTAAGGTGGTCATTTCTTAAGTGCATGTCATATTGCCAACATTTCCTTCTCACAAATAGCTTGCTTGAGATGTAGTCGTAAAAATACTCAATCACCTACATCAAAACATTTTTCACTGTGATGTTGATCTACCTATTGTTTCATTCAATTCTGCACCAATGTGGTGTTATCCTTTAAAAGTTGGAGAACTTGTTGTTGATGCTCGATGTGATCTTTCACTGCTTGAACCTTTTTCTTCTTGATATGTCCTTCTATCTTGAGAGTTTGAGGAGTTGTAATTTCTTCCAAATATTTACGAGATATGTTCAGATTCATTTCTTGATGCTCGATGTGATCTTTCGCTTCTTGAACATTTTTCTTTTTGAGATGTCCTTCTATCTTGATAGTTTGAGGAGTGGTAATTTTAGCCAATGCATTACAGGATATGGTTGGATTCATTTCTTCTTTCTCAATGTGCTCTTTCACATCTTGAACCTTTTTCTTCTTGATATGTCCTGCTATCTTGAGAGTTTGAGGAGTGGTACTTCTTCCCAATGCTTTACAAGATATGGTCATATTCAATTCTTCTTTCTTTGGGGTTAGTTCCTGGTCAATATCCTCTTCTTTTTAGGTTTCTTTATTGTTTTCTTCCTCCTCTTCATGATCTATGTAAAATAATTTCTTCTTAGCACACTTATGACCTTTAGTGCATTTGCTATCACAATGGTAAGAAAGCCCTTCTTCTCCTTTTTCTTCCAATTGTTGTAGTGTAAATATTGTAGGTTGTGGAATGCTAGGAGAATAAACACTTTCATAATTATTGTCATGAGTGGTGGTATTCATTGTTTCCATAATTTCACTTTCAATTTTTCTTACCCACCTGAATGCCTTCTCCAATGAATTAGGTTCCCAAAGACGAACCTCATGTTGAATGTTATCCTTTAAATTACCTATGAAGACATCAATCCTTTTCTTCTCTAGAATATCATTTACCCTTATATTCAAATTTTGAAATTCCTCAATGTGTTTTTCCATTGAACACTTTTGTTTGAGATTTATCAATTGGCTAAATAAGGTGTTTCTCTTCATATCCTCGTGATGCGCTATCATTTCCTTCGTGAAAATTGACCATGTGACAAGTGGTTTTTGAGAAAAAAGCCCTTTATAACATAAAAATTGATTCAGTTCTAAATAATTACATGTAATATGTACCTTTTGTAACAGTGGTACACCATGCAGATCAAAATATTTTTCCATCTGTAGTATCCAACTTACCAAATCCTTGCCATCAAACTTCCTCATGTCGCTTTTTCTTGATTTTGGGAGATCGACCTTGAAATGACTGTAACTCTATAATTTTGGATCTTCCAGTTCTAAAATTGTTATCTACAGTAGCCTTTGTGTCCTCTTCCCAATTCCACCAATCTGATCAAAATTGGATTCTCCAGGAAAGAGTTATGCACAATCTCAAGATGACCTCATTATATACCTTTTCAGAAGTGTACTTGTATGAAGTGCCACATGTCACTGTTTTGACCTCTGGATCTGACAAATATACACAAGAAACTAAATATTGTCCTCTTTCTGTAGCTTTTGATGAAATTTCAATCTGATGCTCACAGAGAAAATTATGACAATTTTCCCAAGGTGGCATGTTTGGAATGTAATTTAGCAGTTTGCAAAAACCCTAACTTCGTCAGACTATATCTACGAAAATATAGTGAGACAGGATCTAAAATTTAGAGCCGAGGTTTAGACCAATTTCTTCTCAAATGGGCTTTTGTTTTAGCTTCTAAAACTTCATAGCAAAAGAGTTATAGAAAAAATCCCACGATGACCTATTTTAGTTGAAATTGTAGAGCTTGCAAAAACCCTAAATTCCTCAGATCATTTCTCCAAAAATATAGCGGGAGGAGCTCTGAAATTCAGAACTGAGGTTTAGCATGAGCTCTTCTCAAATGATTTTTTTTTTGCGCTTCTAAAATGTTGCAGAAAAAATTTATAGAGAAAATGACACAATGACCTAATTGGAGCAACGAAGCACTAGAATCCAAATCTCTAATAACAAATGTTATGGAACCAGCTCACAAAAAGATTCAAAAGTTATATAAACACCTTATAAATAATCCTTTCGAGGGGAAAACCTCCTTTGCATTACACAAATGAACAATTCTTGGATGATACAAATGACAAGACCTCCTTTCTATATATATGAGTCTAAGGGGTCATAATATAATCAAAGCCGACATAACAATAATAGTGTAAGGGAACAATAATAACAATAGTGGGCTTCTATGGGGCACAATAATAACAATATGGGGACTACATGGGTAGAAAAATATAGTAAGGGGGTTGTACTAATAATAAGAATGGGTTACACTAGTAGTATAGGGGCCAAACATTAATTCTCCTATGGCGGGGACTTGAGACCTGTCAAGTTGGATAATTTTGGCGTCGGTTTTCTCCAGTTGAATATTCAGTTTCTTTCATATAGACTAGGGCATAACGTTGGTTGATGCACCAAAGTCAATGAGGAAGTTGTGGAAATTACAATTAAACATTTCAAAGGTTCATAGGAATGGGGGAGTTGAGCCTCTCGAGTTGGTATTTGCAGCGTTTACTTTAGCTTAGAGGCTGACCACAACTGGGGATTGCCCTATGGGATTTCCTTTGTTTGTTGTAGTGGGTTTAACAGGGGTGAGGGAGAAAGTGAAGGCTTTGGATATTATCTCACGCTAAGTAGTCAATTTGCACAAATCGAATAATGAAATATTAGCTTGTGTTTTCTTTAAATATTTGATGACACTGTAATCTAAATCCATGGGTAAATATTGTAGCATTATGCGTGGTGTTGTCATAGTGGTCTTAGTAGTAACCCATTTGAATGTATGTTTATGTGTGTAAGAGTTCCTTTTCACGCTCATTGGCAATTTGTTCAGGCATAGATCATCCGTCCCTTTGGGTCAGGAGGAAGATGGTTGATTGGTATCGGTCGGAAGCAAGATCCTTCACAACAAAGCCTTCTTCTTAACTTCTAGGAAAGGGTCCACTACCGCATCTTTACTCCTGACGTTGTAACTTTGGAGGGCTTTTGGGGAGTCTCCTTGATAAAGGCTGCTTGTGTAGTGTTGGCCTGTATGGGCCTCACCCAATTTTAGAGGTGATTTAGCCAAGACAATCTCAATTCTATTGGCCCTTTCGGCAACAGTTTGTGGAGCGTGGATTGATGTCTCACTTGAAGTAGTATGGGAGGGTGATAGAACTAGGTTTCCATACCCTGGGGATGTCTGATGAGATTCTAGGGGTTTATGGTTTGACCTTGTGCTTGTCACCATGCACACATGTTAGTCCCTTGGAACCTGTGACGCTGCTTCGGTGTAGCCCTACTTAGGGTGCGACCTGTATTATACCCAAGTTCCCTGCTATTTAATCTATTATTACCCAATTACTCAACTTATTTGTGTAAGAGTAGTGATAATTAATAGCATATCCAACAATCATATCAGTGCGCGTGATAAACAAAACAATATAAATGTAAAGAAGGAAATACACAAGCAGATACATAGAAATAGGAACCAACTTCGTTTTATTATTCTTCGATCAAGATTACAATCTCGACACCACCCTATGCACTCAACTACAGACTCTACTAGGCCTCTGCGCACTCAGCTGCAATGCCTTTTCCTACTACTACAACCTAATACACTTAGACTCTTACTCTATGCTTGAACCATGCATATTCATCTATCTCTCCCATTCCCTCCTTCTTACAACTTAGAGCCTCACTCTGTTTATACAATCCCATGGTCTGCAGACCATGGGTAGGCCAACATGTCATTACATTACTTTACAATACTTAGGGCAGACAACCCTATGACTCAAGCTATACTTCGTGCTCCATGCTTATAATTCGTGGAGTCTTACGATACATTTAACCAAAAATTTGGCTTTGAGCCCTAAAACATGTTGTGGGGGGATTTGATGCCCAACAGGCCCCCAACACAATCATTGTGAGTCATCCCGAGTCACCCTGTTGGTGTGGCAATCTTTGCGCAGAGCCCCTCCAACTGAACCCGTACTGCTCGGAGGTCTGTGATGCACTATTTTACAGTTTATTGGACCTGCTACATTCTTGCTTTTGAATCATCCAATTTCTTCCAATCCTTTTTGAAAAGAAGTAACAGATTTCTCTCTAACTTCCGGAGGAGTGGAAGGTTGCGCCTTCAGATGCAACTCACCAATCTGGAGATTCAACTCCAACTACACATGCATTGTTTCTTCATGCGCATTTCAGACTACACTTGCCAGACAGTGGATCTGCATCTCTATTGGTAGGTCTACAGTGACGGAAAACTCTAGGACCCGGCTACACACTTCATCAACTGTCTGCATGATCTGCTAGTTTTGTGACACCAGTTTGTCATGTTGCAGGCTAAGTTGTTTGTTGTTGATATTTTGCTCACTAATCACCTAAATCACGTGGCCCTCCCTCTCATGGAGCTATGCTACTATGCCATCCTGTAGTTACAATGTGTCTCACAGAAGGGTAGCCAAATTAAGGCCAAGCCCTTTGATATTTCCCATCGCGGCTCTGTCATCCTCATTCTCTATTGTTAGCACTCCTTCCACTAGAACTATCGTGTTGGCTGTACTTGCGCATACCAGCTTCTTCGCTGCTGATGTGCCTTTTGCGCTGTAGGTGGCTACAGTTCTCTCCTGTGGGGGCCATACCTTTAGTTCCTATAGCTATGATATTAGGGCCCCCAACACAATTTGTTGTTCCGACATGGCTTCTTGGAGTGCTTCCTTGGTGTCCTCGTGAACCATGTTGCCGTTATCGGAGAGGTCGCCTTCTATTAATGTGATCAAGTTGATGGCCAAGTTGGAGGCCTTTACCTTTTTCTGTGGACCGAATCTCTTTGTGATGCACAGCCTTTTTAGTTGGGTGGAAGTTGTGCCTTGGTATGCGCCTTCTTCTTTGAGTTCTGTGTCTTCTGCTTCTTGTCCTGTAGAAAAGTCATGACCCTCCTTGTCCCGCATTCTGGTGGCCCCTGTTGCCTACACTGTTGCTGCTACTTCGACGACCTTTTCTTGCTCCACGGCTGCCCTTGCTACCACATGGACAACCCTTACCTCTGCACCTAGATTTTCATTACACCTCTTCTCAATCAACTTCATGACGTGTAATTTGGCCTCATCCTTTTTTTTTTGTGCTACTGTCCTAACCAACTCCGCTAGATCCAGGGCATGCCACTTGGGGGCCATGGCTCTAACACTAAAAAGGTTGCATCACCAATGGTGATGAAGGGAAGCTTGGTCCATTGCTACATCAGATCCTTACGCACCTTGATGTAAATATTATGCATGTCTGCGTTGAAATCTGCAAAGTTTCATAGACTGTTGTGCACTGTGGGGGATAATAACGACCATCTATTGATCCACATCCAGATGCTCGCCTCCATGAGAGATCTTTGTTTCATGAATCTTCTTTGTTTGCTTAGTATCCCAGAGAAACATGTACTTTGTAGCCTCTGGTAAGTCCTATTCAATCCTAGGGAACTGACTATCCTTTGGCAGTTCTCCTGTTACCAGTAAAATGGACAAGATCAACCACGTGTAGTGGAAGGTCTTGGCCTACTGCTAGGCTTCCTTGCAATTGGTCAAGAATTCCTCGCAGAGGAACTCGAACTAGTTAAATTGGACCCCCTCTGCACATTGTTTAGCCAATGCAACTACTGGTGATGATACCTCATCGCCGTGACATTTTCTCATTATCTTCCCAGCCAGGAGTTGGGTGGCTACATGCACCCCTTTAGTTTTGATGTTGCTAATTGCGTAACCCCTGTTTTTCTTCTCAAGCTTGTATTTTTTCTTCATGGCCTCTGCGAGTGCCAAATATTTGCTTTTTCCTACTATTGTTGCGGGGTCATTTCCCTTATAGGCTAGCCGATAAATTCTATGGATGAGATCTGTCGTGATGTGAATAGGCTCCTCCAAGTATAAGTACCCTTCGTGCACCAGGAAAAGAAGCTACCTAATGATGAAAATAGTGATTAGCATGTGTTGAAAGTGTGGAATCCATAGTAGATGAAGCAATCTGGCCTTCTCCACACCACACAGCCATTTTCGTGTATCTAATGTTGTGACTGGCCCCTTCGTGCTTTGCTTCGTGAAGCTCTTCGTCTCTAAGTGTGGGAACTTCTTGCTATCTACGAGGTCCCAATCTTCAAACATCATTGTGGGCATGTGGCCTAGGTGTGAGCCCTTAAACAAAATTCCATCATGAAGGAGCAGGGTCTAGAGTGCGCTCTTAGTGGCATCCAGAGCCTTTGGTATCCTATTTTTCCCTTTCTGTGGAATAACATAGTTAGGAAATTTCACTGTAGGGTGCACCAACTAGATGTCCTCTTCCATGTCTTCTGCTTCCTCTATCTCATCGACGAGAGCCTATAGGTCCTCCTCATCATCGTCTATCTCAATGGTGACAACCTTGGCCTTTTCTTCCATTGAGAGTTTACCAAATCATGGATTCCTCGGAGACATGCGAACTAGTCCCGTTGCTTTCT
Organism: Pinus taeda; assembly: GCA_000404065.3. NCBI lineage: Eukaryota > Viridiplantae > Streptophyta > Pinopsida > Pinales > Pinaceae > Pinus > Pinus taeda. The sequence continues at coordinate 33,955 of APFE030773661.1, forward strand.
TATCTTTCTTAGGCCTTGGTGTCCGAGGTGATTTCATGATTTCTGGCATGATCCCATTGTCTTCAAGAACATCATGTACCATGGGGTTCTACACAGCCTTGTCGGTGGTTCCTTCTGCAGAGTCCAAACCTCTCCTGGTAGCCGACATCCTATTTGAACTATCTGTAGTGATTTACAAACTTCGGGGCTCAAATATTGCTTAGTGGTCAACACTCTATGCTATAATCAACTGCTCAAATCTCAAGTGAACAAGTGTTGTCTCGTGGCTAGCCATTGGATTTTTATAGTGCCTTTTAAATTCAAATTCAATTGTTACCCCCAATTATGGGCCATCAATGCTCTCTTGGTGGCAGATTGTCCCAAATATTGTCCTTAATTTGTCTCTTAATGCCCGCCGCCCACTCCCTTTTATCTTAAATTGGACATCTCATCATGAATAGTGACACCAACAGTCACTTCCCAGTCTACCCGTGCAATAGTGCAGCCCCCTGTGCGTGGTCATGACCCTTGTGACATGTTGATTTTGCGCGCACATCTGTCATCGCGCATTTCCCGAATACACCCTTTTATAGTCCCACACTCTCTTTTAACTACCTAGAGTGTTAAGACTATGCTTCATATGGCTAGTCAGGTGGTCGCACCATCTGTGCGAGACTTCAACTCACCATTCAGTATAGTCCGCAAAAACTCCTCGATTGCCTTTGTGATAGCTGGCAGCATGCATTCTACTGTATGTAGTATTCTCCCCTCATTATTATGTTGGGTGAGGTGCAGTCGTAGCCATGGTAGGAGAGTCATAAATTCTCAGCAACAATCTTCTAATCTAGTGGTATGATCATCTGCACCTTGTCTTGCTATCCTTGGTTGATGGATGAGACATGTTTGCTCGATCTCATGTTCTGGCCTTTTGATCTTAGTGCCCTTCAAAATTATTTTCTTCCTTAGTCGTACCTGGTCTTTTTCGAGTTCGTGAAGTCTAAGGTTCCCTCGCCAAATGGCTTCCAGAATCTTTATGTGTTTGACCTCGCATAGCTGTGTGATTTCTTTGTCCTAATATTCATGTACTGTCACAACTGTGGGAGCTATTATGTGTAGATTCCTATTTGCATTCTCTTCAAAAATTATGGTCTCTACTTTGTTCCACACCTTCATAATCATTTCCATGGTCAGCGTTTTGCACATGGTCTTATAGGCCCATCAAACTGTTGGTACACATAGGTCCCAATTAGTGCATCTTGCCTGGTGAACCTTGTTCAGTACTTCACACACCCTATCGAATGCTTCGCCATAGATAATTGGTAGCGCACGTCGCCTTTCCTATCGCTGCATTTTGTTCTGATTCTCTATTCTGGGAGTGGTGTGCACTTATGCAGGTTGTATAGCATATGTCTGTACCCATTGGGAAAGGTTGGCTGGCAATTCATTTTTCCCTTGCTAACTAGCTCGTGTTCTGAGCTGGGGTTTTCCAAAACGTAGTTGGATCATCCTTCTACATCCACACAAGTCCTCAAAATTCCCTTGATGTGTACCCCACCATCGTGCGGGCGTCACGCATAGTTCCCACTTCAATGCATCGAATTGCTGCTGTTCTGGTACTACGCTTTCAAATTTGCTCAAGAATTCATCCACCGCTGTCAACCCATCATATCACAGTAGATCCCCTGCTTTTGTTATCACACAATGCAGTGATCTAACCATCATCTTGCAATTAATCATTGTTACCTCGAGCAGCCAATTCTACAATCATTCTATCTCTTCGTCTGAATCCAAAGTGTAGGAGCTTTCGAGCTCCCACGAAATCCTTCCATCTATAGTCGATTCACCCAATCCTATTCTCATGTAGTTATCTTGTAAATACAGTCGAGATCATGATCACTATCATCGTCATAGACTGATTCAGTGTATCGCGCTCCTTCAGCTGGATCTAGTTGTACTACTACGCGTAGTGACTTTTTCTCAAAGATCATTTTACGCTTCTTCAAATTTATGACTCTGTTCATATAGATGGCCTAGTCTATTCCTTGTAACGTCGTATAGGGATTACTATCATCATCAATATCTATCACTTCAAAATCTTCCTGCATGCTTGGACCTTCAATATCTCCTATTACCCCTTGCAATCTTCCCATGGGCAATATCTATTGTTGGTTTGCCATTTGTAAGTGAATAGGAGACCACTGTAGTGCGGGTCTTCCCATGCGTGCCCATGTTTGCTTTGGTAGTACATTTGTGTTTGATCCCAGATCAAGGATTACCTAATCCATTTCATACTCACCAATTTGCATAGTCAACCCAATTTCCCTTCTTGTGTGCAATGCATGCTTTCCAAGTTTCTGGACCACACGTGGTTTTCTTGACCTTGCACACCTATTGATAAGTTCTTGTACCCCTTTTACTACCTTGCTGTTGCGTAGCAGTTTCATGCATGTCTCCAAAAAGATAGTGAGCATTGAAGGATCCATTTCTGGTTCTAATTGATCCTTACTACATAAAGTGGAGGCCTCATTGAAGCTCTTCTTAGCTTCCATGAATGTCTCCTTCGCGTGTTCTAAATCAAATTCAGGTTCCTCAGTAGGAGCCTTGCGAACCCATGCACTTTCTTCTAGCTACTTACCTTTATCATCACCATTGGTCATACCACTCCCGAGCATCATGTTTACATTCAGGTCTTCTTCGTGCGGTTCAGACCTCATCATTTGTAAATTCTGAGTCAGAGGGGCCTGAAGTACCCCTTTTTTGCGCAATCTCGCTATAAGTATAGGGTACTCTTTGACCTCATGATTAAAATAAATGCAGTACAAACATGATTTCTTCATTGGGTTTGTACAATCGTAGGCATAATGCCCTGACCCTTCACAATTATAGCAAATTAATAGTCAGCGACCCCTTCCTCATCCCATTCCATCTCGGCCTCGACCGCGCCCCTAAAATCCAACACATGCCATTCCCACATTTAGGTCGAGGGCTCATGTTTTAGTGTGCACCCTGTAGGCATGGGTCTGATCTGTCATTAGTTCATAGCTTCTGCAGGTGCATTCATCATGGACTACCGACTTGGAAAAGTTACAAAATAATTTTTGTGACATCTGCGCATACTTCTACAATAGATCACAATTGTCTGTAGTACGTTTTCCTCCTATTCCATAGATCACACACCATAATGCAAGTTCCATGCTTGTATCTGCCTATGCCTCAGGTCTTAATGGCATCGACCCTCCTCCTACCAATTATTTCGCAAACACTGGATAGTGGTCCTCGTCATGCTCCTGGCCTTTGCATTTTATGCACCATACCTCCTCGCATGCCTCCAGTCGAGCTGTCTTGTCCTGTTTCAAACTTTGCATCTCGAGACATAGATTTTTCAATTACACATGGATTTTTTGGACTCTGAGACCAGGGTCTTGTATAGGGGTCTCATGCAATCTCATCGCCATTTCTAAATCTTTGTACTGGGTGGAAAGTTTTTGTTGTGACAGCGTCATCCATAAGTACGGTGTCACTGATGCTACAAACCATGCGCGATGTTGTCGATTTGTCAAATTCATTTTGGCTTCACGAATCATACCCTTGATTCTTTGGTCCATATACCAAAGGGTCTCGCTTGAGAGCATCATGATCTCCTAAAACCCGATGATTGATTGTGTTTCCAACTTTGGCTTGGTAAATTCCCTGTTCAGTGTAGCTTGGATCTCTGTGATTCCTATGTTTGGATGGTCATTAGAATGCTTTATGTACCATGTTAATGCATGACCGTGTAATGGGCTTACTAGCATAGCCTTCCTGATATTGTTATTAACAATGCCTTGTGCTTCTCATACTAGTCTTACTACAAACCAGAATTGGTCCAGAACTTCATTCCCTAGTCTATATGCCAGTAGTTTGATCGCATTTTCCGGTGGGGTGGGCGGAGATGGAGGTGAGGAGGGTGAGACAGGTGGCGGTGTGGGTGGAGGGGGTAAATGTGGAATGCGTTTCCTTATCAGACTACCCGTGCTTCTCAGAGAAACTTTCACGAGCTCTTCCTTGCTTTCCTACAAGGGGGAAATTAAGGGATTGGTTTCCAATTCTTCACTACTTCCACTTTTGTAGATATTCCCACTTCGCATAGTCCCAAACATTAATTTATTCGCATAACCTGCTTTTCATAGAATAGCATCTTAATCTAAGTGTTCAAAGATTTAATATACTTACCTTGCGGTCCCTTGAGGAAACGTCGCTCCGCCTCACTATAGCTGACAGTCGTGTCTACCACTAACTCAATGATAAATCCTCCTATAATTTGGTCAAGCCAATGGTCCATAGCTCACACGATCTTATCTCTTGATGCTTCTAGTCTGCGTACTAATTCTGCAGTCCACATGATTGGTTTGTTGAACCTACACCTTCCCTGATTGTCTGCTAGCTTTACAATCCACTCATACAACTCAGAAGGAAAGGATGCAAAGAAAATTTCATGGATTTCCATATACAAGTAGTGCTCCAACCACTGTTCTTTAGTTACTCGAGGATTTCTGTTTGCTTGTGCTGCAAACTCGTGAATCTTCTTATTCAACCACTCTTCAATTTCTTTGTTTGTTGGATTCCAGTGGCATGACATCAGACGTCCCTTATGCAGATGTCGTTCCTAGCAATGCAACCACTTGTTGGCTTGTATGGGCCTGACCCAGGTTCATAGGTGATTTAGCCAAGCAAATTTGGGTACTACTGACCGTTTCGGCAACAGTCCATAAAGTGTGGACTGAGGTCTCACTCGAAGTAGTATGTGAGGGTGCTAGAACTAGGTTTTCATACCATGGGGATGTGTAATGAGCTTCTGGAGGTCTACAGTTTGACCTTGCATGCTCATTGTTACCTGTTAGTTGCTCGCAACCTGTGATGCTGCCTCCATGTAGCCCTACTCAGGTTGCGACCAATATTATATCCAATTCCCCTGCTATTTAATTTGTTATTACGTGATTACTCAACTTATCTGTGTAAAACTAGTGATAATTAATAGCATATCCAGCAATCATATTAGTGCGCGTGATAAAAAAAATAGTATAAATGTAAAGAAGGCAATACATAAGTAGATACACAGAAATATGAATCAAATTCTCTTTATTATTCTTCAATCAAGATTACAGACTCGACACCGCCCTATGCACTCAACTACAGGGGCCTGCGCACTCAGTTGCAGACTCTACTAAGCGTCTACGCACTCAACTGTAGAGCCTCTTCATACTACTATGACCCAATACACTTACACTCTAACTCTATGCTCAAACCATGTGTATTCATCTATCTCTCCCATTCCCTCTTTCTTACAACTTAGAGCCCCACTCTATTTATACAATCCCATGGTTCGCAGACCATGGGTAGGCTGACATGTCATTACATTACTTTACAATACTTAGGGTAGAAAACCCTATGACTCAACCTACACTTCACGCTCTGTGCCCGTAATTTGCAAAGTCTTACAATACATTTGACCAAAACATGGGCTTTGAGCCCCAAAACATGTTGTGGGGGCGGGGGGGGGGGGGTTCCATGCCCAACATGCAGTGCACACATCTCCTCCTCAGAGGATCTCGAAATTTAACACAAAAGACGGGGAATTGTCACTAAGGAGGGGATCATCTTATCCCGACTCATTGGTTTCCTCTTCTTCTTCTCTGGTGGTCTGGTCCTCAAACAATTGGGTGACAACGACGGTCATATTATGGAACCATTGTGGGCAGGTTTTTTCGGAGTGTGAAGCCTAGTGGAAGCTGTAGAAGTTATCTTTCCCTAACTCTTCTACATTGAAGGTTGAGCTATGATTTTGTGAGACCTTAGGGGGAAATTATTGGTCTTAAGAAAAGGGCTTGGTGGGCTTGGACCCTCCTAAAGCATCACTGGTTCTTCAATTTAGCTCAGATACTTCATTGGTTAGTTGTTTTAGAGATTTGGTTAGTCCTTCGAAATCGAAGGGGTCTTTCTCTTTATCCACTATTTTACTTAAGGATGCCTAGTTTTTCTTATTGAAGGACTTTGGGTCATCTTGTGACTTGTGCTCCAAGGCACCGATTGAAAGAAGATCCTTTTTTACCTTGAGAGTTGCAGCAAAATTCTCTACCAAGGTGAGCATTGCTTCGTGCTTAACAAATATGGCAATGTCCCACGACAGGGTCCTTGTGTAATAATCAATCATGATGGAATTGTAAAGGGCTACATCCATGGGGAACTTGTTCAAAATAGTGGTGACGCATTGATTAAAATATTTTACCTTCTCCTTCTTATGGAATTTCAGCATGCTGAGCTCGATGAAGAGCATGGAAGGTGTCTTATCTTCTGAAAATTTGTCCAGAAAGGATTTCCAAAACTCATCCCACGTTCGAATGAAGGCGATGGGTAGCGCTCGATACCAAGTGCTCGCTTTGTTTTCAAGGGTATGAAGGAATAGGCAACATGCTATGTCATCAAACTAGACCTTCATCATTTGCAAAGCTAAGTAGAAATTGCTAGTGTGGTCATCGGCTGAGGTCCCTTTCTTTGGATGGATCTTTGGGAGGTGCTTCTAAGAATGCGGGGGCATATCATGAAGGAGGCCTCTAAGGTATAAAGGGGATTACGCCATCCATGCTAGTGGCAGGGGATGATGGTTTGCTGTAGGGTTGAAAAGGAGGTAGCAATCATTGCCTTCTGATTCACTATTTGTGCCTCACCTACCGCTGGTGCAAGGGGGCGTCTAGCTTCTCTTCTTGGCACTCCGAGATGTCCTAGGTCTCTCACGTTTCTCATGTTCTAGGTGTCTCTTAGGTTTCTAAGGAGACGTTTATTGTTGTAGAAGTTTATGTGGTCTCTAAGGTAGTCCCCGACTCCTTGTCCCAAGATCCCATGAGTGCCCTCAGTGAGAGGTTGATTGCTAACAGGGGTTTCCTCAGTGATTCGTCGGTTGTTCCCATCAATTTCTTCTCTATGTATCTAATTATTCTCACCAATAAAGGTATTTTTAAGCTCCCCTTCTTCATCTTCAGGCTGGCTTTCCAAGCCTTCGATATATAGTCTTCCAACAACGTCCCTGTAGTCATCCAGGGCTAAGTCGATTAATTGCGATATGTAGTTAACTAGGATGCCTTGACACATATGTTGACAGTTGGAGGTGTGCGAGTTGGCTACAGAGTTAGTGGTGGGGATACATCTTACACCCCTGGCAAATTGGCATGTGATGGGGTGTAGAGCCTTGGGCTGTTTGTTAGTGACTTCATACATGGGAAGTTCCTCTCCTCCAAGGGTGTCTTCAAGGAAGGGAATATGAATATGGGGTTCTTCCTAGAGTGGTTTTGTGAATGGTGGCTAGATAGGAGGATTATATCATACCTCAGGGGGTGTGGGAGGCCGAGGTTGATTACTTCCTTGATGGGAAGTCTCTCTGTGAGGAGGGAATTTAGTGCTTGCCATGGCCCTCATTCTAGTGCCAAATCTGTTGATGGGCTGGAATTTATCACCAACGGTCAAGGGGATCTCTCTGGTATAGGTTCCAAACTAGAGCCTACACCCAGGGTGTGTTGGAGGTCCCTTCCAGTATGTAGGCCCACTGTCATTTAGTATTGTGGTGCTAGCTTCAGATGGAGGTGTAATATAAACCTAGTAGAACGTATGAGCTTTACTTAACACAAGGGAATAATTGACAAATATCTTGTACCATATATATACCATGAATAGAAAAATGTAAATGACACAACCTCACATAAATTTACTATTAGCAGGACTTTATATAAGACTTTTGCATACTAGATAAATAATGCTTAATGATTGCCAAAATCTGTTTACAACAATCAACCATTTATCAACATACATAACTATGCAATAAAAAAATAGATCATACTAATACCTAAAGAAATAGTTCAGTGGCATGAGTATAGAATGAGTAAACCAAATACCATTCTAATGTAGAAAAACCATATTTGGAGTACGAAACAACATGTGGGGAGATTGCACATCAAATAGCTTCCAGGAACATTCGATCCGTCAAGTGAGAAAAATACTGATGGTACAAACACATGTATATTTGAAGAATTCAATAGTGAAAATGTACAATTAACTCCTGTATTGACTAAAAGGACAACATTTCTCTCAAGCAATATGTCTATGAATCTCCCTTGTCGATGTATACCAGTTCCTAATCCCGTCCTCGAGATCCTTCCTAGTGTGGGCGTAAGACCAACTGAATTTCGCCTTCTTACAGTGGACAGTTAAGACTTTCTCGGGGTCATATGTTCTACAATTTAGGGTCACGAAATGGCTCCCATCTAGTTCTTTAGCTTCCACTTCTACTTGTTTGAAGTTTTCTACTATGTACACCCCAACAGTGAGAGGGAAAGGTAGCCAAGGTTTCTTCTTTCCTTTGTTGAAAACCTTCGAGAAACCCTGTCTCATCTGGTAACAAACCTCTCATAGGAGTGTTCTATCTGTGACGAACATGGGCAGAGCATGAGGAGCTTTATGAGTATGAAACACCCTAATGATCGTTCCTTCATCGATGGGGAACCAATGAGCTACTTTAACCACGGTCCTCATTGCTCTCTATGACATGCAAGGTGGTTCTTCCCTAAATAGTAGTTTGTATAATGGGATGATAAATGTTTCAGATATTACATCCAACATGCTTCTATAATTTGTGTCCCATAAGAATTTGTAGTGGCAATGGATCGGTTGGGCTACTGATGTGTCCCAATTGTAGCTCCAATGCTCGAAGTGGCACCTCGAATGGACAACATCAAGGAGGTATGAAGACATTTAGAATTTTGGACGTTGCTCGAGAGGTGGGATTTAGGTGGCAGCTATGTTTTTCCTCAAGGATGATGATAGGATGCTTGCCCAATTAAAAATAATTCCCTAAGTGGCCACAACATACATGAGTGGAACCCACATGCCAAAAAACACATCATAGTCTTCCTTACCATATAGCTGGCACATCATTGCAGTGATTAACTGATATACTCTATGTAGCCCTTTTGTCTTGTAGGCCTGGTTTGTCCTAACCCGGAACTTCGCATGTTCTTGCCACCAATCCCTTAAGATGTCTTTCGTTGGGATGGTGAATCCAACAAGCCACTTGGTGTTAAAAACCTGTTGTTTCTCAGGCAATTTGTAGTAGGCGTTGATGCTTGTTGAAGCAATGGTGGCTATAGGTGCTCCATCATGACCCTTGATCATCTAGTCATCTGTGCTTGTACACTACAAGATCCATTTGATGGTTTCAGTGCACGGGAATACTGGTGGATGAGCCGCTACTTTATGTAATCTTGGCCTTTTGATGTTGATATATACTTGGAAGTCCTCCTGTGTTTCTGGGATATCCCTTTTATAAAATTCCTCGTATATCTCATACCAAGAGAGATTGGTGGTTTTATTTATGTTGCAAGCCATGTCTGTAAAGATAGGTGGTTGTTCGTCCAAATCAGCTTCCCATACCCCACTTCTCAAGGTGCCTTGAGCTGTTTTAGTAGTTGGGTGACCCATCTCCTCTTCAAAAGAAGAAATGGACATGCACTTGAGCTCGAAATCGCCCGGTACATCAAAAACACAATCCCAGAATGAGAGAAGGCATGACAATAAATTGGAAAAATAAAAGGAAACCTAGCTAGTGAAAGGAAGGTCATGGGGATGAGTGAGTCCCAAAGTCTCTAATGTTAAGAATGCAAGTATGCAATTGAGGTCAAAGGTTGGGAGCTACTATAAGGTCACGATGTGCAAAATTTGGTCATAGATTGCATGGTGGTTTGTCGTTACAAGTCAGAAACGGTAGGAGGCTGCAGGAATGAGGAGTCACGAAGTCACGAAGGGAAGGGTATCGTGGCCGTGGGGTGTGAGACAATGCCTCAGAACAGCTCAAAGAAGGCCCTGAATGGCTTTGGGAGACTAGGGTCACATTCATAAGGATGGATCTTTGGCGTCTTGATCCAACGAGGGGATAAAATGCAAGGGAAACCTAAAACTCTAAGTGGAGGAACGGGGAAAGGGCTAGGGAAACCTATGAAGAATGAAAGAGAAAGGAAATCTAAGTAGAAGGCTAAACTCTAGGGTGAGAGGTAAGCCAAAGGTCAGGAGGTGCAATTAGTGACATTTGGAAGAAAATAATCATTGCAGGAGGGAGGACCATTACTTACTGGAGTCAGTCACACGCAAGAATTCAGGTCGAAGGGGTTTCTGGCTTTTAGTGTGACCAAGAGAGCCTTGAAAAATGCGACTGGGTGCCCTCCTATTTATAAAATAATCACACATGTGGAGGTCATGACGGCCGGGAGTGTGACTATTGCGACCTTGTGACTCACAAGTTGTGAGGCCGCGTTGGAAGGTGTGAATAGGCGATGCGACCTTGCGAACTTGCGAGTCACGAAGTTGCATAGTTGAATAAGTGACTGATGATAATTAAGGAAACTTTGCGACTTTGCAACTCAAAAGGTGGCAAGGTTGCTAGGTTGTATGATAGTTGAGTGGGTAGAGGTGCGACTATGTGACCTTGTGAGCCGTGAGTTGTCGTGGTCGCAGTGCTTTCCATGGTCACAATTATAGGCGATAGGTGCATTCCAACTATGCGACCCATTCTATCAAGGCGTGAATTGGCGACTTGGATTAACTTAGACAAAAACATGGATTTCTCTTCAATTTTACTGACAATGACGAACCTTCGGGCAGGACCTGGCGAGCTCAGAGCTTACGCTTGATGTAGGAACTCCAAAATTTAATGGTTACGTGGATTTTTTGAGGTGTTGTTGCAAGAGCTACAACACATTAAAGGAACATTGAAGTAATCGTGCAAAGCATAGAACATGCCATTTTTAACTAAATTTAAGAGTGAAATAAAAATTCCTTTTAAAATAAGATAGTTACAACAACGCTCTTGAAACTTAAATTCCTCGAGGCACAACTATTGAAACTTCTATTGAGGACTTCTACAGCAAGTCTTGTTAGTTGTTATTGACTTCTAAGGCATCATATTTGTGAACTAACTTTGATTGATAATTAACTAGTTTTTCTCCATTTCACATTCATGTGATCATCTATTGGGTCAGTCAAGGGGAATTTTCATCACAATTTCCATTCATAAGCCCAAAATAATAATCCTGACCTAGTCACTTAAAGAAGCTACTATACAAAAAAAAATTCAAAATTCTCTTAGAAGTTATTGTTGAAAAGCCTCCTACGGTGGGCCACTCCTATAAAACTCTAAATGGACTTTCAAGAGAGCCCTAACATGATTAACTTGAGGAATATTTCATTCATTATCTGAGATGCTTATTATACATTGAATAGTTGATATTTAGGATTATTATGGATTATGTTTCACATGGAATAAATAAATAGTTAATTATGTTCTTGGTAAATATAGCATACTCTCATACCACCCACCTTCCTTGTGCTATAAAAGCTATCAATAAATAGTATACATTATTTCAAATATTTCAAGTGATATATAGGAAGTATCAGGAAGTACAAGCAAACCCATGAGGGTGCTTAATAGGCCTACTTGCAATGGGGCTATGCTTGTTTGGTACCATGGAAAACCCGTCAGGGTACTAAACAAGATTCTTGGTAGTGGGGCTATGTCGTGTAACATAGATGGAAAACACACATTTGAACACCTAAAACTAAAAAAACCCTGGGTCAGATTTTGGAGAAATTATTGTTAAAATTGAAGCTAAGAAGTGCACTTTACATAACTCAGAGAATGGCTCTATGATATTTTAGGCATTTTTTCTTTATATTGGAAATACGAATTTTTTCATGGGCATGGGACCCTTAGTGCATATGATTCACTTTCCTGAACAAGAGGAGTTTTAGTTATATACTTGGATAATGGTAAGATGGTCATCCTTGGAAGCTATCATTTTTTCATATTTCTTTATTTCCATCCATATTTAATGCCATGGCTTTAAAATTATATCAATTTTATTTTTAATAAGGATATTAAAGTGAAGAAATAATGAATAACGTTTATCATGATATGCTTTGTGGAAATTTTGATGGTTGGTTATTTCATGATGACTCTTTATTCTTGCAATAACAACATTGTTAGCATTCCTATGGCAGCCTGACATTATTTATTCTTTTGGAAACTAATAAATATTATTATTGACATCATTTAATCTTTGGTCATAGGTCTTTATTATCTTATTAATGTGAAGAAATTTGACATCTATGACACTTACCTACATTCCCTCATTCAATTAACCCTGTAGTTTAAGGATATTTTGGTCAATGCACCAAGACTATAATAGGAAAAACTATAGGTTCACAAGTCTAGATATTTTTTCAAAGGTTTTTCTTGCATGAGGACATACAATATGACTAGTATGGAGGTATGTTAGGTTTCCATTTTTT
>APFE030773662.1:8112-45583 GCA_000404065.3 Pinus taeda
ATGATTGGGTGTCGTGCTGGATCTGTCCATCCATCAGAAACAATGCTAACCCCAGATGTTGGCCATGATGCCTTAATAAGCTCAAGCATTTTTTGCACCTCTTTTTTTGCCTTCGTCAACAATGTGGTTCTCAGCTTCTCTGACCCAGGAGGCACATACCCTGCTGGAGCCCCTTGAGTTAGAGCTCGACACATCTCAACAAACAAAGGTGAACGTGCAACATTAAATGATAAGAAGTTTTGATAGAAGAAGAAGGCAATGGTGAGATCAAGCTCTTCCCGTCTCTCTTTTTGGAAAATCTTGTCCATTGGACCAAGTGATCTTCTTTTTAATGCTTGTCCCCCACTAGAAGTAGAACTCTCAAATGGAAATTTGGTGGTGGCTTTCCTAAAAAATGGAAGGGTGTCTTCATTATTGGGTTTTTTTTATTTTGAAGCCAGTGCTACATGTTCCATACCAACATTGGCCTCCTTTTCTAATTCTTTTCTCTTTTGTGAAGTAATAGCTCTACAAGATCCAATCCCACAACCAGGTATAGCCAACAAATGTGATTTCACACGGTAATATGTGCTTTTGAAAGAACTGTTACAAAAGTTGCATTTCCATTGCACATTGCTTCCTCCCTTTCCCTTGTTGTTTGGCCCATCCTCTCTTGTGACATATTTCCACAATGGATATTTATCATTGTCTTTAAGTCCTCTTCCCTCAACATTACTTGCAACAGACTCTGATGATATTGGGGGAGGAAGGGCATCTCTACCCATGACATTCTTGCCCTTCCTTTGCCCCCTAACTGCTGCCTTTGATTGAGCCATGAACACTGTTACAGACCACGGTGTTACCTCAACGACAACCTGTAAAAAAAATGAACAAACTGCTGCAAAAAATTTAAAAATGCAAAAAAATGAACAAATTGTTGTAAAAAAATTGTAACTTGTTCATCTTTTCATCTTTAGACTTTCAGAGAATTTCTTTTGCATGGATTTTAAATAGGTTGAGCTGGTTTTTTAGCCTTCAACTTGGGTAGAATTGCTGCTGTTACATTTTCTTAGAGCTAACAAGAGGAAGCACTGTGGGAGTGTGCTATGGATGAGAAGGGGATGACCTTCCAACCCCAGATGAAGTAGCCCAATTGGTGAAGTCAATCGCTGTGATTCTTGTGTACAACATTTGTCATTAACCCAAGGAGCCATAGATCCTAGTGAAACAACTGTAGTAAGGAAGAAGATTACTTCTAAGAGGACTCGGTCTCTGTTCTAGATACGTTGAGCTGGTTGGTGGTTAAGGAAGGAGTAATCTGTGCATTTGCTAGCTGAAGGACACATCTGCAGCTAAGAGAAAGGCTACTCTGAGTTTTTTCTGTGAGATAACATCATAACAAGTGGCAGTAGTGAGAAAAGGGTTTGGAGTGTTCTGTTCTGTGGAAGTAAGGTAGCTGCAAGGCCTAATTAGGGCTGGCTGCTGACTGCCCCAGTCCTATGAACAGGGCCGAAGCTCACCCAAGTAGGCTGAGTCCCTGAAAGAGCCATAAAGGGTTGATATAGATGTCTTTTATGGAGGGCCGAGTACCCGAGAGTGAGAACAAAAGATTTGATTCACAATAGAACACATACATTCATTTATATAACAGTGGCTTCCATTTGGAATGCAATGAATATATAAAAATTTCAACAGTGAACAATCCTTGAACAGAACTTAAATAAACTAGGGTTGTCTACCCTACGAAACAGTAGGGTTCTTCACCCAATAATCCACAGTATAGTTCTTGATTGCAAATTCTTAATGAACCACTATACTAACACTATTCAGTTTACTGTTGCTATCCTAATTACAAGTTTACAACTCATCTTCTGAGTTTCTGTCCACTTTACATGTGTTACACTACCAGGGTTACGGGTATCATAGCAATGCCAAGAGTGAGGTATAGTGAGGAAATTCGATGCACAAAATTATGCCAATAATATGGTCACTGTAATATGACCACCGGTGTATAGAGAAATCCACAGAGCCACGATTAAATTTATAAATAGGACAATCCATAGTGAACTATAAGAGAGAGTCTCCAATACAAATCTCAGAACAAAATATGCGAATCATTACAGTCAAAGATGTGAGTTCCAGTTGTATTTACACAGTAATGTAGCGAGCCATTACAGTCATGATCATAGACTTCCAGCTATGATAGTATCTGTTGCTTCTAGAAAACCGACTTCGTTTTATAGAGTTCAAGCCTCTTGTTACCTTCACAGTCCACCGCATACTCCTAGCTTATTGATTGGCATCATTATAACTTATGACAGGTTGTTGGAGGAAAAAAATATGCCTCCCCTACGGGCCTTTCAGTGATACAAGGGTGGCTGTGTTTGTGACAACTGACAAGGTGAGAGTCGAGACTGCTTGTGTGAGGGCTCCGGCTCATATGTTAAAAACTTAAAACTTAAAGTAGAGGATTGCTGAGCGTTATAACTTATTGCTGAAACTTGTAAGTTGTAACCCATTCGACGTTGAATGATACACCGTGGTCCGTAAGTTGGAACCTCGACCCATTGAATGTATAAATATTAAACATTAAACAGTGATTCGTGAATGAACTTACCTGGCACACTGTAGTGGTGCACTGTGGACAATGCCACACTGAACGGTGGCTCTCAGGTCTGATGCGTGGCTCTCAGCTTTGCTCTCACTTGAAAACACTCAGCTCTTAGCTCTGCTCTCACTTGAAGAAACCCGCAAACACTCGCTTTTAACTCGCGCAGGAGGCTAAGCGAGTCCTGGAAACAGGACTCGTTGCTAAAAATCACGACACGATTCAAGTTTTCTGACATGTGCCATGACACGCCGTGTCATAAAAGGACACGACGTGTCATTCAAAAAGGACACGAATCCGTACCGAATCGTGCGGATTCGACGGATTCACGATTCGAGACCCCTTTAGGGCGAATCCGGTGATCTAGATGAAAACCAATCACAGCTTAGTCATTAACATGACCAACTTCTACTAGGGTTAGTTACAAACCACATATTTTTCAATCATCAATCACAACTAGAACTCAGATTTCAACAATCTTACACAAATCTCAAATTATCACATTGTCATCATACATCATAGATTTTTTTTTTTACTTCTACTAAGGTTTAACTCCAAAACCCTGGAATTTTATTTTCACAATCTCAAGAATTATATAAATAGATCCCAGATTGTTATATCACACATACTAGAGAATTTAACTACTACTAGGGTTTAGCTACAAAACCCTAGATTTCCAAATATCATCATCCTAGAATCTTAGACAAGGACTTATATTAAATCCTAATACTTATGATCATCAATAACTAGGTCAACACACATATCTAGGAATTCATTATCATGCATAAGCATATCATATGTTAGACAACATTAATACATTAGACATATACTGACCTAGATCTAGCTAGGGTTTCGACCAAATGTACACACACACACACACACATATATATATATATACACACCTAGGGTTTCATTTATAGGATCTTACTTTTAAATACAAAACAAAGGTTTTTCTTATAGGCCCAGCTAAACCCTAAATATCTAGGGTTTCATAACATAGCAAAGCAAACCCTACAATACCAAAATTTCAAAGGTTTGAGATCTCAGACAAACTTCATTCAACCCTAACAAGTTAAGATTTCATGATCATACCGAAATCCCAAACATGACATCATCAACAAGAACTTCAAATAACATTTCACGATAACCCTAAGCAGGATAGGGTTTCACACATTGTCAACATACCCTTAGATTAGGGTTTTCCATAGAACCTCTCTAGGGTTCTATAAAATTAGTTAAGAAAATGAGTGGGGGATTTATCAATTGATGAATCACCCAAAACAAGAATCAATATGATTCAATATAGCTAGACACAACAATGTTAGTAATAGATTTTCAAATGAATAAACATTTACTAAAAAGAAGTCAATGTTTTGTAGTTTAAGGCATACCTTTGTTTCTTGACAAACCTTATCTTGGGTGGCTCTCTTCCATACTCGAGGATATAGCAGATGTCTTCCTAATCAAGATAATAGAGGGAGAATGGTGTTTAGTATTTAATATAATCAAAACTAAATGAATACATGAAACCAAAAATTGAAGGGAAATGAGATACTTATCTTTGGGAGATGATGGGGCTTCCTCCAAAGCTTGAGGGATACCTATAAACTTATAAAACAAAAAATTCTTTTCCAAAAACATGTTAAAACCTATAAATTCTAAACATAGAAAATCCAAAATGGAATCCCTTATATCTAAGACTAAAAGCAAAGGACTTAATAGTGTAAATCCCTTATATCAGATTCTTCGAGTTTGACTTTCTTTGGGTCTCCTTCAACAATGTTAGCATGATCTCTATCTCTCTTCTTATTCTTTGGATTGTCGAGACAGTCACTTTTGTAGTGACCCTTCTTATGACATTGATAACATTCTAGCTTGGACATGTCTACTTTCTTCCTTGGTCCTTTCGTTTTATTTCCTCTCTGTTGAGCAATGCAAGCATTTGATACTCCTTCAGGATTGGAAACTAGAGAGATCCTCAATTCTTCTTGACTACAAGCAGTCCATAGTATTTCAAAAGTGGGAGCTTCCTTCCAATTGTTAAGTCCTGCAGCAAATGCACCCAAGTAGGTGGCAATCCTAATAGAGCAGTGATCACAAGTTCTTTGTCTGGAACAATTTCATCAATGGCCAAAAGATCATCCCTGATTCTTGCTATCTTTACAAAGGAGGAGGCCACTGTATCTTCTTTAGTCATCTTTGTGGTCCTTAGTTCATTCTTCAAGCTTGCCACTTGACCAATGTTCTTAATAGTGAATAACTTTGACAAGGCTTCATACATTACTTGAGCATGATTGATGTTGGATATGAATGGGACAAGATTGTCATTTATGCCTTCTACCATTAGAGTCATGGCCACCAATTCTAATTCTCTGAATTTTACTTTGTTAGCGTCACTGGAGTCCTCTGTAGGCTTCTTTACTTTTCATTTGACCAAGTCTAGTACCTTGTTCTTTTCAAGGATGAGGTCAATCCTCTTCTTCCAAGACCTGTAGTTTGAGGCTCCTTCAAGTTTGTTCTCTCCCTTGATAGTGTTAGACATCTTCCTTGAACATAGTGGACTTCTTTCCTGAAATAACCCTTTTGAATGGTTCCTTGATCAAGTGCTTGAGACTGCCTTTTTCTTCTTTCTTCACCAAAGCTCTGATACCATGTTGGAAATCCATAGAATTGGCAGTTAAAACGATTTCCCTTATTATGACATTAACTTGTGTTGTTTTCATTATTAGTATTACATATCAATTTTTTTTTTATTATCATCAAGATTAATGCCAAGCAACAAAAGAAGAGAACACAAGATATAGGCACGTTGCTAGGGCAAAACCCCCCTCGAGGGGTAAACCCAGTCACAAATTCTTCCTTCAATATATTCAAAATATGACACGACCATGACCCTTACAATCTAGACTCAAGACTATCTCCATCCATTAAGGCAACATTATATGGAGACACGACCGAACTATGGAAGCACCACTGTAATAACATCAACTTGAATTCATTGTACTAGCACCGATGAGTTCACTGTGGTGATGTGAGAGCATCAAACAGAGGTCACTGTAATAGCCTTTAATTTTGTGAGAGCATACCGAACTGTGGGAGGCCTAACACTGATTTGTGAGAGAATGGAGATCATCTTGATGCCCAATCCAAACTCTTTGAAATAGCACCGAAATGTTTTCCTTCATCTGAACTTGTAATACCGAAACATGTGCTCTGAAATTCTGATCTGAAAATCTGTGTTACTAATGTGAGGTCCTCATCCCTGTATATGTAGTTGTTTCCATACGAAAATAGGTCGACATGAGATGATGAAGAGTTGTGTCACTGTAATTAGGCCGACTTGAGAATATTTGGAGGAAGCCGACTTGATGATGGCAGCAAGGAGACTTGATGGATGCAAGAGTCTTTGGACATTAGCTTAGACAATAACCTAAAGCCTATAATGGAGGCTTGACCTATACATTTGACCCAAGCATGAAACCCGTGCTTCAACAAGTCAAATAAAATAATAATAAAATTCTTTTCAATTTCTTTCGACAAATATATTACATTTTGACTTAAAGTACAATAAAGAAGACTGGAACTAGTTACATTTTCCAACAAGTTGGCATCCATAAAAGAAAAGGAAAAAAGCAGAATAAATCTGATGTCCACAAGAACATCAACATTGGGAGGCCTAACACTGATTTGTGAGAGAATGGAGATCATCTTGATGCCCAATCCAAACTCTTTGAAATAGCAGCGAAATGTTTTCCTTCATCTGAACTTGTATTACCGAAACATGTGCTCTGAAATTCTGATCTGAAAATCTGTGTTACTAATGTGAGGTCCTCATCCCTGTATATGTAGTTGTTTCCATACGAAAATAGGCCGACATGAGATGATGAAGAGTTGTGTCACTGTAATTAGGTCGACTTGAGAATATTTGGAGGAAGCCGACTTGATGATGGCTGCAAGGAGACTTGATGGATGCAAGAGTCTTTAGACATTAGCTTAGACAATAACCTAAAGCTTATAATGGAGGCTTGACCTATACATTTGACCCAAGCATGAAACCCGTGCTTCAACAAGTCAAATAAAATAATAATAAAATTCTTTTCACTTTCTTTCGACAAATATATTACATTTTGACTTAAAGTACAATAATGAAGACTGGAACTAGTTACATTTTCCAACAAGTTGGTACCCATAAAAGAAAAGGAAAAAAGCAGAATAAATCTGATGTCCACAAGAACATCAACATTGGGACAAGTCAAAGACCCAGGACCCAAAGTGGTTAGAATTGGACAAGGCGCATCAAAAAGGGAACTTATGGATTTGCCTGTGAGTAGGCAGGTCCTCAAGATGGGCTTAACCAAAAACATCTTATGCCCATGGGGCATGTTGTAATATATTTCTATCCTTGCTCTTGTTTCTTATTTCTACTTTCATTTCTAATGTATTTATATCCTTGGTATTGTTTTTTCATTTTTACGGCAACCTGTTCTTCTGAAGATTGAACTTGGGTCGATGTGAAGAAAGCTCTCTTGATTTACTACTTGACCACAATTGGCTTGACAAAAAATATGAATTCTTTATTGAGGGCTTGTTCAAGTCTTTGTTGAACCACTGTAGACATAAATGTTATCATTATAAAATTTGATCTTTATTAAATTCTAAATAATCTTTTCTTTTGCTCAATGGTGTGAAGCATGAAGAATTGTGAACCAGTGTTACAAAAGTCCCAATAAAATCACAATAAAATCGACAACTTGCGAATTTTCAGAGTGCTGATTCTTTCGACGCTATTTTGATTTGAAAGGCTCTTGATTTTATTGTAAAAACCATGATTTATTTCCGATTCGATGGAAAAAATCACGGGCTTCTTTTGGGGCAAGTTAAATTAGGTTTTTTTTGAGTCATTTTGCATGCCCAACTATTTGTTTTGAGCTCCGAGGAGAAGCAAAAGGTTTCAAGGCGCCGAGGAGGAGAAAACTCAGAAAAACAAGTTTTTTTGAGTGGTGATTGGTTTTTCTCCATTATTCCACGAGTTCTCTTTAGCAGCCATGGACTGGCCTCTAGAGGATGTCAGAGTCCCATTCCACCCTCATGGCCTTCTTGTTCTAGAGGAAAAGCCATTTCCTTTTCCCATAAAAGGGTCGAAGGAACTCACTAGTTTACATACCTAATCTGATTGAAGATGACTCATGATGATAAGATACATTTATTATATTTTTTGTTGATATTTTGACTCTGAAGGCTAAGTCAGGACTAGGGATTCAAGACATGATTCATTGTTGATATGTGATGTAGCACTAGACTTCTTATACATCTCATGTATTAGTCTTTATTTCATATTTATGTGACAATGCATTTATTTATGTGACAATGCCATAGATTGCACCGAATCTATGGTTGAACTGACACTTACCGGTCATGTAATAATCAGACACCAGATATGAATCTTATAAATTAGAGGATGTGTCCCTCATTTATTTAATCTGAGTTGTTCTAGTTTTTAAGCAATTAGTCGAAATTCCCTTCTCCTCTTCTTCTCAAGAGTGATGCTAGATTGCGCCCAATTGTCATAACTGAAGCGAATAAAGTATCAGTCACTCGACAAGTCTATAACAGAGTTTTCGACCTGTGTCTGTAATCTCCATCCGCATTCATGAGATAATAGAATATTGGTGTTTAACTGTAAAGCATTGTGCTAGAGTTGTGTTTGTTTCTCAATCTATTTTTTACCGATAGAGTAATATCTATATCTTGTTGTAGCAGACCCGTACCATGCCCTAAGAGTCATCGAGTTTAGGTCGCAGCCATAGAGCACAAACCACCCCCTGTAGGTGAAAAGGCAAGGCATTTAGGTGTGCAACAAGATGGACACTGGTTTATCGACTGTAAATCAGGTTGAGATTGAAGCTCCAGCTTCATCTTTGGTTTCAATCGCAGGATGACATTCTTCTTACAGAGAAGCCTCAAGTTCTGCATCTACCATATCTATTACAAAAACATACCTAGATCCGAATTGGAAAATCCCGCCAATCCTACCTGCTCAAGTATATAATGTGCCATTTTATAAATATTTTGCATCTTCTCAGATTCAACTTCATTCCGTTGATGTTAGTTTTACATCTCAGGATGAACCTACTCAAATCCCCTTGCTCAAAAAGTCGCAGATCGACTAGGAAAAATCCCATGGCTATAAACATTGTCATCTCGATGCCATCCATTTTGGCCTCAATGCCCTTGTAAGGCCATACATGAATGTTAACAACTTATGCGTTGTCATAGACACTCGGCATAACCAACTATCTGATGCAATCATTGGTGGCTTTGCCAATCCCCTTCATGATGGACTAGCCTTTGGCACAGTTTACCCCAAGTACTTTGTCTCCTTAGATGATCCATACATCTATGACCTCCTCCAAGCCTATATTCATTCACAAGGCTTTGAAATGAAACGCCGGTCCAAAATAATTCAGCTTAAAACATTGACTATCGTCTGTTTCGGCAATGACAACATGCCTCCACTCCAGCCCTAGATCCGTCAGACTTCGCATCTTGTAAGCGGGGTGGAATCTGGTTCCAGTAAATCCACAATTTCCATAACATTTGAGTGGATTGGAATCCAATACCCTGAACTTTGGGAAACCAAATACGACCAGTATCGGTAATCCACCTTTATGGAATATAACCAGAGAATTTTGAAAGCCAAACCCATTGCTTTCAATCTAGCCTCACAGTCTTTCCGGTTACCACCACAAGTTCAAACAACCTTTAGAGAAAAGGTTGCAGAAATGGTCAAGGAGTATCCCTCAAGCCCTACTCCCCAAGGCACCGATCTTGTTACAAAACACAAAGGTCAACATCAATAGTGTCTAGCCTTCAATCAGCTGATACAGAAGTTGAGCTAGGTTGCTCAGCCCGATCGACCTCACATCCTAATGTTTTCTCTGCTTCCCAGAGAACAAACCTCCAAAACTGTCAAGGTCTCTACAGGAGAAGAATTGTATGTTCTTGGTAGGAACTTACCCTACGTTTCCTTTCGACAGTTTGATAATGATGGTGAGAAGAAAATGGAATTTGTCCCTTATGCCACAGTACCGACATCTACTGCATCAGGTACTACCACAACACAACTTAAATATACAAATATACAACTTGACCTAGATTCAAAGAACATAGATGATTTGCACAGAGACGTCCTCAAGGTCAAACAATCAGTCTCTGAAGAAAAATAAGTGTGCGAGAAGCTACTAGCAAGACTCGAATTGCTAGACCACAAAGTTGCTAATATCTCAGTCCTAACAGTTGGCCATGCAAAGTTAGAACAACGACTAACAACAATTTTCTCCATTTTGTGTATCCAAACTCCAATCATCAAAAAATTAGGAGCCAAGGTACCCACACTAGATTATTCGGTGTTAGACAAACCCACCAAATTTGCTATGTTTACAGATGACCCCAAACAAAAGCTAAAACGAACCTACAATTTTACTTTGGCTAGTCAGGAACTACCCACTTGGAATTTTGGGATCCAAACAACAGAAGAGAAGGCAACACATGAATTAGCTGAAGTAATCAATGAAGCCAATTCAATCGTCCTATCTTTCTTGCAACAGGTGCAAGAAAAGGGTCATGCTCTCACAGAGGCCCAATTCAAACAATTCTTGGTTTATGTCAAATAGGAACCCAAAGTCCCTTTGCGGATTACCCAAGGTGAAACATCTAGACCAGTTTTCATCATAACAACTAGTGTTTCAACAATGTCGGCAGCCTTTCAAGCCATGCCACAGGAACCTATGTTTTTTTCCAATTTCCAGGGCAAACTTGAAATGGAGAACGCCATTAATCTCCTCAACAACCGGGCTACGAAAAAACAGGTAGATGACGCTACCCTTTCTCCTCGTAGTATAGCTCAACTGATTGCCAATGAATTCGGTGGCCTTACCCATAGTTGGTGGCATTATACCTCTATAGAAGCTAAGGAAGCGATCCCTTGCTCACGCTGATCTTGTAGTTCAGTTACTTATTGCCATTCGTGCATAGTTTGTCGGCCTTACAGTTGATGAAGACCCAGACCATTACAGTGAACTGTTCATGTCTAACCAGTTAGGCAATATTGGCCTTATGGAAGAATATTTCTGCCAAATGTAGGATTGGATCATTCGATCTAAGTCCCATTCAAATATTGCATACCTCAAACGGTATATCCAGAGCATGTCTAGTGTTCTTCCCACAACCATTAACAAATATTTTGAGGATGAACATCTCTCCTTAGATGGCGTGACCCTAGCAATGGTGCATGGCCACATAAAGAAAGTCATCGAAGAACACTATTTAGCCAAACGTGTTATGATTGACTTCAAGGAGTACAATAAGATCTTTTCCAATAAGGTTTGCACGATAGTTGGCCAGATGCCCAACTGGGGGAGGGGACCCTTTAACCACGATCCCAAATGCTCTCTCTAATCCAGAGATCATCCCAGGAAACATTGGTCGTCACAGAGTAAGTTTCAGCCAGAAGCTTACAAGAAGCCATTTCAGCCTGGAAGGAATCCCTTCCAAAAGAAAAGACCTTTCCTAAGACATCTCAAGACACCGTCAAAATCAGTCCGATATTACATCTGTAAAAAGGAAGGTCATTGGGCAAATGAATGCCCCCAGAAAGCTCATAAGCCTAAGCTTGCGGCCTTATTTCAAGACACGCTAGAACCAACCATGTGGGATCTATTCTATTGTGATCTTGATGATGAACCGGCCGGAGAAATGTACTATCCTGATAGTGACTCTGAGCCCGGAGAAGATGGAAACCCCATTACAGGTTTTCATGAAAGTTCTGACGATGGTGATAGTTTGCAGTCCTATAAATTTGGCATGTTTTCTATGCCTAACAAATGACTTGCAGAACTTTAGCAAAAACTTGCAGAAACGCTGTCATGGCAGATGAATCTCCGCATGAATCTTCATGATGAGATCCAACGCATTATGTCCTCCATGATCGCATTGAATCGTCCAGAACCAGAGTCGTCTAGTTAGATGACAACTAAGCAAAAGGGAAAGGAACTAACCTATTCAGTTCCATCCCAGTGGCATCAAGATAAGTGTTACGCTGACCATCCGGCCAAGCACACAGAGCGACAACATGTCAAGCGTGCTTCTTGCACTTCTCTGCATATGCAGATTCATGACAAGCAAGCAAAGATCAGATCCCTTGCTGTCGAGATCCAGGTTCTCAAAACACAGTGGCACGAGACTGAAAAAGGAGTTGCTGACTCCTCTGATGAGGATTTAGAACAAATTGCAACTATGACTCTCGACAGTTCAGAACCTCCTTCCCCTATCTCACTTGCCCCTGGTTATGCACAATGACTTGATTCCCTTGATCTGTCACATCTCTATCCTGGTAAGTCACTCTCTCTCGCTTGCCAACCCAAATTGTATATTCCCCTTACTTTTTGTCCTCCCGATTGTAAACCTTATTCATTGGATTGTTTACTTGATTCTGACGCCCAACTCAATTTAGCTCAGCATTTTTCCATTCCTCCCTTTTATTGGGAGAAATCAATGGAGGGTGTAGCCAGTATTACCAGTTCTTTGTTTTCTCTTCCTCACCAAGTCATTGATTTCTCGGTCTCTATTCAGACCCATTCTGTCCAATGTACATTCTTAGAATTAGATGATATCCCTGCAAACGTCATTCTTGGATCCGAGTTCTTTACCCATTGGTCCCTTGTTTCAATTGATTATCATAAATTACTATTTACTCTTACTATTTCTGGTAAGCCTGTACATGTTCCCCATAAGACTTCTTGTACATTCTTTGTTCCCTGTATACAAAAACATGAACAACCAAAGCCTGCTGATGTCCAAAAGAAGGCACGAATCATTTCGTTTGCCACAACTCATCGACAGGATTATCTGAAGACATTTTCGAGAAGATAATCCAACAATTTTCGTCGGACATCCCTAATGCTTTCTGGGCAAGAGAAAAGTATGTGATCGATTTGCCATATGCAGATGATATCCAGATCCGCCCACAAAAAGCATCAGTTGCTTTAATGAGTTCAACAAAGTTGGATTATTGATAGAAGGAGATTGTTGATCTCCTCGAAAAAGGTTTGATTGAACTAGCAAAGATCCCATGGGCCTGCCGAGCCTTCTATGTGAATAAACATTCCGAAATCAAAAGAGGCCGACTACGCATGGTGATCAACTACAAACCCCTCAATGCAGTGCTAAAGAATATGGCGTATCCTCTGCCAAATCAAGCAACACTTCTTTAGAAGATGAAAGGTTGTAACATCTTCAGCAAATTCGACCTAAAGTCCTGTTTCTACCAAATCGGAATAGCTGTCCAAGATCATTACGAAACAATCTATGTTGTCCCGCATGGACAATACCAATGGAAGGAAATGCCTTTCGGCTTAAAGAATGCTCCCCCCTGAATTCGAGAAGCGAATGGAGGATGTTTTCAGAGGTTTAGATTGGTTGATCATTTATATAGATGATTTACTTGTCTGCTCCAAGAACATCTAGAAACACCAGAGGCACCTGCAGATCTTTTGCGAGCATTGTGTTAAGCATGGACTAGCTGTGTACAAATCCAAGATGGAGATTGGATTAACAGATATCGAGTTCTTAAGATTGAAAATTACAAATGGCAGTATTGCGTTGCAAGATCATGTTCTTCTGAACCTACAAAATTCCCCAGAGTATATCCCTGAAAAAACCCAGCTGCAACGGTTTCTCAGATGTCTGAATCACATCAGATGATTCTATAAAGGACAGTACCAAGACTTAGTCGTCTGGCAACAGTTCCTAAAGAAGCCACCGATCCCATGGAATTCAGCCATGACTGAAGCGGTGAAAAATATCAAGGAGAAAGTCCAGTTGCTTCCTCCTCTAAAGCTCCCTATTGACGAAGGATCCTATATCCTTGAAATTGATGCATCTAATGTAGCATGGGGAGGCGTTCTTCTTGAACGCATCAATGGCAATGAAGAGATATGCGACTATGCCTCAGGAACATTCCACGGTGCCGAACTGAACTATCCTTCAAGCCATAAAGAGGTACTCGCAGTTAAAAAGAGTATCACACATTTCAGGCTTTATTTGAGGTATGTACCGACCTCAAGATCATGCCTGGCATGATAAAAGCAAACCGTGACCTACTTGACAACAATGTCCGCATCATGCGATGGGCAGTCTGGCTCGACGGTTATGACCTTGGTATTGAACACAAACCCGGATATCTCAACTGTGTAGCAGACCTCCTCACACGCGAAGCAGCGATCCAATCAGCTTGACAAAAGTGTTTGTGGGCCCCAGTTAATTTGCTTTATTATGTGTCTGTTTCGGTCCCCATATGTCTTCAGACTTTAAGGGACGAGATAATGCAAGCTGTCCACTTGCACCCGAATCTATAGTTGAACCGGCACTCACTGGTCATGTAATAACTGAACACTGGATATGAATCTTATAAGTGAGAGGCTGCATCCCTCATATTATTCAATCTGAGTTGTTTTAGTTTTTGAGCAATTAGTCGGAATTCTCTTCTCCTCTTCTCAAGAGTGATGCTAGATTGCGCCCAGTTGTCATAACTGAAGCAAATAAAGTATCAGTCGCTCGACAAGTCTATAACAGAGTTTTCGACCTGTGTCTGTAATCTCCTTCTGCATTCATGAGATAATAGAATATTGGTGCTTGACTGTAAAGCATTGTGCTAGAGTTTTTAGATGTATTTTTTAAATTTTGCTGATATTTTGCTAGTTTTTACTGATTTTTACCAACTTTACAATTTTTTCATTTTTCGAACCCTTTCTGATTTATTTTTGATCCCGACTTTTTCAACATTGTTTTGAACGCTGTTGTTATTTTGAGCTCACTAATTTTTCATCTTCTCAACTGTGTTGTTTCAGTGGCTTTCAAAAGTCATCACAAATTTCCATCAGTTTGGAGGGTTTCTTGGCAGAGGAGGTTCAACTTGTATTTATTTTTGACAAAATTTTAAGTGCATATGAATCAACATTTTTACTTGAACCTTTTAGCGCATGTTGAAAAGAACTGAAAAAGCATATACTTGGTTTTAACACTTGTTGAAAAAATCTCTTCCGGGCCCTTTTATTTGTTCAAATATGATTATACTTTACCAGCATTCTACTTGCGCCTTTTAGAAGTGGTGGATCCAACAAATTCCCACTTAGAAAACAAGGGGTTAGATTGGTAATCATTTTATGAATTCACATGAGAGAAAAGTGATCTTGAAGTTGTTATAGGGCAGCCAGAAGAATTATCTTTATATCTGAAAATATGGAAAAAAACAGCTCCCATATGATGCAGAGACATGATAACTTTCGACACAATTTAATTGTGATGCCCATTTCCATGTTTGGGACAATGGGTTAACTAATAATCCTCGGGGAAGAAAGTTCAATTGGATTTTGAATGAAACATGGACAACCAACTTTGGCGTTGGTTGTCCAGTCTTGCTATTGTAATTTTTCATTTTGGTTTCTTCATTTTTAAATTTGTTAGGAATTTGGATGTTTACAAAGAGATAGTTGAATGTTAATGTAACATTATAAACTGATTTCATCTGTGAGAACATATTTAAACTCATTTCATCTGCGAGAACATATTTGCTGAAATTAAGCCTTTTCCGACCTATACAATGTTGCCTTATTTTCTTCAGGTCAGTTGAAAGATTTGATCCACGTGAGGCTCAATGGATCCAACTTGAAGAAATGAGTGCCAAGAGAGGAAGCTTGTCGGCTGCAGTATTAAATGAAAAGCTGTATGATTTGCAAAATGTTAAATTATCATGTTTGAGGAGTTTATTATATTGTATTTGTGTTTGGTGATGTTATGATATTTCAATGTTTACAATAACAGTCTATACAAAACTGTGGTTGCAGCTATGCAATTGGGGGTTTTGACGGCTCAAAACTTTTGTCTAGTGTGGAAGTTTTTGATCCTCGTGCAGGTTCCTGGCTCATGGTAAATCACTTTTTTCCAATCAAATTGAGGCTTACAATTTCTGTAACACTCTTAATTTTTGGATGTAAACTTAATTTTTTAGGACTAATAAATGTGATTCACCTTTTGCAACAGAAGTTCAGATTACAGGGGATATTCCCCCTGGCCTTGGTATTTGTGGCTAATTAGATGTTTTCATATCATGTTTGAACAGTAATCTGAGTCTCAATGATTTTGAACCGGTCAATTTTTCAACAGGTTGATTCAATAGCTAGTCCACGGGCCTATGGGGCCGCGGCAGTTCTTGGAGATTCTGTCTATATGATTGGTGGCCTTGGAGAAATCGATTATGTTGACTCTGTAAGCAAGTGCAGCTATTTTTGAAATAAATACAGTTAATAGGGAAATGTAGATCTCATAAAATTGAACTCTTCCATATTTGCAGGTTGAATCTTATCAAGATGGTGTTGGTTGGAAAGTCAGTTCACAAGCTATTGGCAAACGATCATTCCTAACTGCAGTTGTTTTATAGTTCTATATAGATATGGCAGGATACACTCTCTTTTTCAAGACATGACAAGTAAATCAGTATGTTTTTAGTGGGAGTCCTTAAAGTTAAAATAATTAATCATTTACTATTCTGTAATGAGTGCTTATTTTTGAATACA
Organism: Pinus taeda; assembly: GCA_000404065.3. Taxonomy (NCBI): domain Eukaryota; kingdom Viridiplantae; phylum Streptophyta; class Pinopsida; order Pinales; family Pinaceae; genus Pinus; species Pinus taeda. The sequence continues at coordinate 24,331 of APFE030773662.1, forward strand.
GATGTCTTTCAAATTTTACAGAATGTGGATGACTACAATCCTTCTAGCTCCTCCCACTAAATCTTTCATTGTGTTCAATGTCCAGGTTAATTCAAGATTAGATGGGTGTGCCATTGGAATTTCAGCATTATACTGTACCTTTCTATTTCTGGTATAGTTCTCTGTTTGTTAGTAATATAGCTGTGGCTAAATCTATGCCTCTTATGCTGGGGCTTAAGTGTCTTTGGAGAGCTGTGTTTTTTGGTAACTTTGTGTAGTGAAGCACTGATTCTAATGGCTTTTTTTATAGTCTCATTGTGTCCACTTCATAGAGCTCACCACAAAATTGCTGTAAATTTATATAGAAGTTTCAAACTTCTCTTGTAGTTGTTTCTTATTTTTTCTGTGATATGATGAAATTCATATTTGATTCTGTTTCTCTACTTTATTCTTTTTGTTTTTGCTTTTCCACTGAAGTTTACTTTCTTTTTTGTTGTGTTTGAGCATACCCCTGTTATGTTGCTTCTGACACAAAATTTTGAAATTGATATTACATGTTTGCAACAAAGGATAAAGGTGATGGAAAATGTAATAAGCATGAGGTTTTAAATGAAGACTAACAGAAAGTTCTCTTATTTGCAGTGTACGAGCTCTTCATTGAATCAGCGAGAATTTTTTGTCTGAACCTGGGAACTCATCCTGGTTTTGCAGTCACTACTGGAGGTGGAAGACTTATGAGTAATGCAGTCTAATTTAATGGACGACTATTAGATTTATTCATTAAATATCACTTTGCAATGATTGTTGTCACGGCCGACGGTCAGAATTTGTGTAATGTGTACAGTCTATGCATAAGCTAACGTACAATTAGATTCTACTGGTTGGTCTGATGCATGCCTGTATTCTTTTCCTAAAATATATGTTGGTAGCTTGAAGTCAACAGCAGTAGAATATGAATCCATGTTCAAACATCTGCACTTTATTTATCTTTTCATGGCACAATGGAATACTTTATTTTTTCTTCAAGTTGTTTATGAATTGTCACTCGAGTTTATCTCACATCATTCTGGACACCCCATAAAACTTACACTGCTTATTTAATTTGTGGAAATAGGTCCATGGAAAATGCAGCATCCTGGAATTTTGGACCTTCTTCGATAAAACAAGTCGAAGATGATAAAGCATGGCATTTCTGTGCTCGGAATTAAGTTTATTCTCTACTGAATTGTGATGATCTCAAATGTATTGATAATTACCATGGAAGATAACATAAAAGTGGCTGCTGGATTATTTTTAGAGATAATGTATTTCCATGGTAAATTAAGGGAGAACAAATTTGAATTTTAAATGGGACAAACACAATTCATACAAACTACAAAGGGTGGAGGTAACAATAATGCAAGGGATTCTATATTAAACTGCAAATTCAACATATCAGTGTAGCCCAAGATAGCTGTTACACACCTCTTCTCAAATACTTGCTCTCTTGAATACATTATTAATAAAGCTATAGACATGTCCTGATGGTTTAACCTCCCAATGATAGGGATAAAATTAACTTCATTAGTTATATATTGGTTGCAAACTTGCATGTGATATCACTAACTTTATTAGCTATGTATTGGTTACATGCGATATCACTAACTTTCTTAGCTATTTATTGATTGCATGCAATGTCACTAACTATAGCGTGTGATAACACTTACATTATTAGCTATATATTGGTTGTTGCATGTGATATCACTAACTCTACTAATGAAGTTTACCAACATAATACGATCAACATGATCCAAAAATATATTTACTAATATATAAAGATGGATGTCATTGTTTACCTCTCCATTAACCCCGAAAATACTTTTAATAATACATAATGATGGAGGTCACTGTTTGCCTCCCCATTAAATTCCTTAAACAAGAGCTAAAAAATTGCTTGTTGCAAAAACAATCCAATGCCCATTGATAAAAGAAATTATCTTTTGCAATATCTTGATGTTGGTCTTGTTCAACATCTCTATTTTCACCCGCTTTCAAAATGCAACCTTTGTTTAAAAATCTAATATTTTTTACAGTTTCTGGCACTCAACTATTCCATTGAACTCACGAGAGCTCCTCCATCACGTGCTCTGACCATTATCAGCTAAGTTTTTAATCCATGCTATTGTATTCTTTTCAACGATGCAAGGGTTTTGGGTTGAAACATAGTTTGCTTTCAGCATAAAGGAGATGAAGCTAGGGTTTGCACAAGTGTTGTCGATGGTTGCAGATGGTCATAGTGAAACTGTGAAAGGGAACATAATGCAAACTTTCTGATCTTGACACCACAATATTGCCATTTTCGGTGAAATGTTGGCTTCATTGTGGGTGGGGGGATTTGTATGTGTTTCCTCTTGTTGGCGGTTTTCTCTGTGGCCATTGCTTTTGTGATTCACAGATTTGTTCTCTGTTGGTCTCTTCATGTCAATGACCTAGATACATGCAGTTTTGGCTTTGCTGTTTTCTTGTATGTTCATTGATAGTCATGCCACGTTGAATTATCTTCATTTTGTACTCGGTCCTTTTGTTTCTTTTCCCATGTGGGTTTGTTTTTAGCTTTAATCTATGCACCCATGGAGGTCAATAGTTCTGTAGACTCGGATCAAATTTTAAGAAGCTCTACTGAGAAGGGTAATAGGATGTTCTTGCCACTTCTTGGTACAAAATGGAGTGTTCCATCTAGTCAGGCAATTGTCCCTACACATTGGAACTGATTGCTTGTTACATTGAAAATCTATTTGTGAAAATTTTGATTTTTTGATGTATAGAGCTTTGGCCATCTGTTGACGTGATTGTCAAATGGGTCAACATAGGTTGGGAGATTTAGAATGAAGTGGTAATAAAGCTCCCTTCATCTAGGTGTAGCTTGATTTTACTTTCAAGCCACAAGGATGTAAAATCATTTTTTGAATGTCCATGGATATTGGAAGAGTTGAGTTCTCCATGAAATTTAAGACATTGGGTTTCAACTCGTATCATTCCTTCCTTGGTCACAATGTCGGTAATATTTAGTGGTTTGACCTTTTTGGGTCATGATTTAATGTTCTCTGACATAGAGAACTCTCTGGGATTCATTTTATAGCATCCAAGATACATCTAAGATAACTGCTAGTAGTTGTTACTTCATGTGCTTGAATACGTGTGCATCTTGAACTATGCAAACCTTCATCACCTTCCTTTTTACATCAAATATGTGAAGGTTATTTTTCTGAGTAGTGGATTTTGAGAATGTACTCTTTAACTGCCCGATTTGCTTTTAGGCAATGATTTTTGTCCTTTCCCTCCACCACCCCCCTTCCTTCAGATTGGAAGTGAAATTTAAACATGCAAGGCATAAATTAAGAAAAAAGGGTCATCAAATAATAGAGAATCTGAATTCGTTACAAGCACTGGTAGAACATAGGCTGCATAATCTTATACCAAGGGATATCCAATGGATTCAAGCCTATAAAGATTGACATAGGACAAAGCATGGAAATTTGAATTAATCTAATGTTCTAGCTTTTGCAAAGTGGGTATTCAGAATTTTTCAAATGAGCTAGACATAAACTAATAAACCAACCTACATATTCAACTATATTAATATATCATATTTTATCAAATGCTCTCCCAAAAGGGACAAAAAGCAAGAGAAGTGAGACATTGGTATCATGGATAAAGCACAAACATCAGTAAAGTATTATATAAATTTGGGCCTTTAGGCCTTAGAGTATATGTAATGTAGGCATGTTGATTTTCGATAGCTTGGGATGTACTCCAAGCCCCAGGGTTTATGGTTTGGAGGTTGGAGCACCACAAAATTCATTTGTGGACTTGAAACCCAAGGTTGGGGTTTTGCACCCATCGATGTTTGAGCCAAAACCATGAGGCATTTTCTACATGTGATGGATGGAGATGATAGAGGATGGTGAAGAGAATCCAACACAACGAAAATCATCGAAATTCACGTTGGAGAAGATGAGATATACATTTTTGAAGTTAATAATGGGTTTTTGGACAGTCAAGTCATGTAAGCTTGAAGTAAACCTGTCCAAAAGTCATGTCTATTGGTGAATTCCCAGAGTCCTTGTAAAGTCTATAAATACAAGGTGATGTAAAGTCATTTCAATCATCCCATGTGCAACAAATCACAAAGGAATAACCATCTGAAGTAGCTGCAATGCTAGGAAGACAAGGCCGATATTAGAAGGGTGTTTTAGAGGTCTATTTTAGGTTTGAAGTGCAGGAGAGACAACGACAAGCCTTGAGGATGACTCTGGGAACTTGTGCATAGTATTGGAAGAGCCCTTCTCTGTGTTTAGTAGGCCGAGACATGAAAGAAATTGTAGGAGGACCGCAACCCTGTTCTAAGCCACAACAAAGGTGCCACAAGGCCTATTTCAGGGCTACAAATAAGCCTTAGGACTAGCAAGCAGGAGTAGGTGATTAGGGAGAGGGCTGCAACTATTAGTGGACTATTGCAACAATTTTGGAGGGTTGTAACACTTCCGTTGGGTACCCTAACCAGGAAAGTACACTACAACAATGTGTTGATTTTTGTGGCATCAGAAGTGTTCTAGCCACAAAATTTTGTGGAGAGGCTAGAATACATGTATTCTCCAAAACCCATAAATCGTTTATAGAAATTACACCTAGAGATGAAATAATTAACTTTTTTTTAATGGTTCTGAAGTCTAAACTTAGGAAATTTGGTTAATTAAAGGGTATTAATTAAGTCACGGTGAAAATCTTCTAGAATAAGACATGGATCAATTTTTAGTTAATCTTAGCCATCGATTATGTTTTAATCTTGGCTGTTGGTACTCCAACATAAGATTATAAGAAGAAGTTGATGGGGTGATGGAGAACACACCAAGGTAGATACTCAGTTGCTCAAGCAGATCAATTTTCTTAGTGGCTGAAGTTTGGCAAGAGGGAATCGAGTTAGAGAGTGAGTTGCAGGTGGGAGAGAGAGGGCATCAATCTAGTCTAAGAGTGGAGGACAAATTTGGAAGGGGTAGCGTAGAGGAGGGATGTAGTTCATCAACGCAGAGGAGTGACACAGGCACTATGCAGGGGGTGATGCAGAAAGACCAGCGAAAGGACATGCGGTCCTTTTTGGGGTCAGAAAAACGCTGTGGAGTGTGTGAAATTCATCAGTAAATTTCTCTTAGTGATTCTTCCTCTATTTTGGCTATCTATATCTTGTACATAAATTATCGCTGAAGATTAATAAAAGAAACCCTCATCTACTGCACCAGTTTTCCCACATTGGGTTTTTCCGGGGACAATTGTCCAAAAATAACTGCCATTGTGGTTATATATGTGTTAGTATTTTCCTTGTATTTACTTTCCGTAGAATTTTATTTGTGAAGGCTGCAGTGTATATATTTCGATATTTGTCGTAGAAAACTACAAATAATTTGTTTAAGTAATTTAACAAATAAGAGAAATATTATCGGTTGCTGCAGTAGGATTTAGGATCATCGAATTTTCAAATGGTATCTGAGCACTGGTAAAGCAGGAAGAGTTCAGTTGTAGACAAAAGAAGGATTTTGAAAGCGCTACATAGGCAACAGTTTGAGACCCTAAAGAGGCTGCACAGTCCATTGGCTAGGTGGGCAAATTTTCGTGGAAAATTAATTCTCTTGAGTGAGTCGACAAAGAATAAAATTTCTGGGATCGAGATTTGTTAGAGGTAGAGGGAGCAACGCAACAGTTTCCATGTAGCGCAGGATGTGTATTTGTGCAACTGCGAATTCAATGTTGGGAAGGAAAAATAACACAGGAAACTATGGACAATCAAGAAGCCTCAAAATTATCTTCCAGATTGGAAGATGAGTTTGCGTCTCTGTCAGGATAGACATCGACTGGTGTCTGGTATATTGATAGCAGAGCTTCAACTCACATGATTGGAGTAAGGGAATATTTCTCGAGCTATCAAGAGGAGTAAATCGAATTCTAAATCATTATCGGTAAGATAACTAAGTGTACTCCAGTAGGAAGGGGCATCATAGATTTTCAAATGGAAGTAGGAACCAAAGCTAGCGCCACGAATGTACTGCATGTGTCAGGATTGGGGACAGATTGGAGCTCGAAGCAACAAGCTATATAGATTGCAGATCGATTCTCCAATGGCATTGATAAGCAGTGATAACAACAGTAGGAAGGAGCTGAACAAACTATGGCATAGGAGGATGGGATACTTCCACCATGGATCACTTAGGATGCTCAGAGAGACTGTAACCGGAGTTCCAGCTCTCAGCACCGAGCACGATGATCTATGTCAAGGATGTGTACTTGGGAAGTACGCAAAAGCAATGTTTCGTAGAAGTGACAGCAGAGCCAATGGCGTGTTGGGTTTGATACACTTAGATATTTGCGGCCCCATATCCATCAGAGCTCTTAGTAGTGGGGAGTATTTCGTCACCTTTATTGATGACCATTCCAGAAAAACCTGGATCTACTTCTTAAAGACCAAAGATGATGTCTTTGATCGGTTTTGAGAGTTCAAGGTTCTTGTAGAAAACATGATAGGGAAAAAACTCAAGGTACTACATTCAGATAATGGTGGAGAATACACGGATAAAGACTTCACATATTTCCGCGCAAAGGAAGGTATGAAAAGGGAGTGGACAACTCCCTACAATCCATAGCAATATGGAGTAGTGGAACAAAAGAACAAAACTATAGTCAGGGCAACAAAGGCCATGTTGTATGATCAGGATTTGCCTAGATTTCTATGGGTAGAAGCATGCAACACAACAATGTACATTCAAAATAGGACACCTCATAGAGCTTTGGGGAAGAAAACCCTAGAGGGAGTTTTCACCGGGAAGAAACCTAAGGTAAGTCATTTAAGGATATTCAGGAGTGTGGCCTATTGTCACATTATAGATGAGAAGCGCAGTGAGTTGGATTAGACTGCAGAAAAGCGGTATCTCATAGGATATAGCGATATCTCAAAGGCATACAAAATCTATGTTCCTAGCAGCAGGTAGATTATAGTGAGGAAAGATGTAAAGTTCATGGAAGAAAACTTTAAGAAGATCCCGAAAGATGCCCGCAAGATATCAGTCATCAGATGTTCCATTAGTCCAACAACAACAGGGATCACAGGTAGAACAAATAGGGGGACAATCATAGGATTCGAGTATAGTGACTAGTACCAACATCTCCTTAGGAGCAGGAGATCTAGGAAGTTCTAAGCAGACAAAGCAACAAGAACAAGTAGAGGAACATATTAAACCTCCCACCACCAGTGGTAGGAACCATAGGGAAGTGCGTTCAACCTTGAAGGTCGTAGAAGAGTTTTTCGGAGCTCCTAGAACTGACAAGAGGCAACATAGGCAGCTTGACAGATACCAGGCCTTTGTGGCTCAGGTTGGAGAACCCTCTAGTTTTGAGGAAGCCACACAACATTAGGTGTGGGTGGGTGCCATGGTAGAAGAATATAGTTCTATCATGACAAATCATATTTGGGAGGTGGTGCCTAGACCAGAAGATAGATCAGTTGTGGGTTTCAAATGGATCTACAAGATCAAGTATGTTGCAAATGGCGGTATAGAGAAGTATAAGGCTAGATTCGTGGCATATGGGTATGCACAAAAAGAAGGAATAAACTATGATGAGGCCTTCGCCCTAGTTTTCAGATATACCTCTATCAAATCCGTAATAACCCTAGCAACGCAGATGGGATGGAAATTCACCAAATGTACATCAAGGCAACATTCATGGACAGGTTGATAGAAGAAGAAGTGTACATAGAGCAACCTGAAAGCTTCGAAACTCATGAGAAGCACACTCATATTTGCATATTGAAGAAAGGCATGTATGGGCTTAAGCAGACACACAAGGCATGGTACGATTGGATTGACAGTTACTTGCAGCGGTTGGGATTCATCAAGAGTGATGCAGATCCAAATCTCTACTATATGATGGTGGAGGATGAGCCTCTCATTCTGGTCTTATATGTAGATGATCTATTTTTGACGGGATCATCGGAGCTCATAAAAGACTGCAAAAGGAACCTTGCAACAGAATTCAACATGAATGATATGGGGTTGATATGGAGATATGCTACAAAAATTATGAAGAGATTCATAATGCAGGATCGCAGACCCATGGCAACACCCATGATTACCAACTGGAAAAAGATAGATGCCTCTGGGGACAAAGAAGTTGACCCAACCTTGTACAGACAACTAATTGGGTCACTCATGTATCAAATCAAAACCAGGCCAAACATTTGTTTCACTGTCAATACCCTTAGTCAGTTCATGGTGGAACCAAAAAGGGTACATTGGGCAACAACTAGGCACATTCTTAGATATGTGCGTGGAACAATCAGATTTGGGTTGAAATATACTCGAGGAGGTGATGTCAGGTTGAGCATATTCACAGATGCAGATTGGGCAGGTAGTTCAGTGGACAGGAAAAGTACCTTTGGGTACTTGCTTTAGTGTTGGATCATGGATGATCTCTTGGTGCAGCAAGAAACAAAAGTTAGTAGCATTGAGCTCAGCAGAAGAAAAATATATGGCGGCCAACACGACTACATGAGAAACCATATGGCTTAGGAAATTGCTAGTGAGTTTGGTTAGGAAGAAAATGGAAGCGACCAATGTTTACTTTGATAATCAGAGTTGCATAAAACTCTATGAGAATCTAGTATTTCATGATAGGTCGAAGAACATTGATAGCAAATGTCATTTCATTAGAGATTGTGTTCAACATGGGGTAGTCCTGCTGCAGTATGTTCACACAGGCAATCAGGTAGCAGACATACTCACAAAATCTCTAAGGAGAGCTAAGTTCATCCAATTCAGAGAAAATATGGGTATGGTGGAGAATCTGTTTCAATAGATTCTTAGCAACAACAATTGAGAGGGAGTTGCAGTGTAGATGTAGTAGTTGATAGCAGTTCAGCAGGGTCAACAACAACATAGACACAACACATATTAGAGTTACATAGTAGTTGGTGGGCAACAACATCCAGACATCAGCAACGTGACGGGAGATGATGCAGAGGCATGATGTTGCTTCAATGGGTTGCGGCAATAGAACACATTCTTTAGTAAGCGAGAGTGTTGATTTTTGTAGCATCAGATGTCTTCTAGCCACAAAATTTTGTGGAGAGGCTAGAATACGTGTATTCTCCAAAACCCAAATATCGTTTATGGAAATTTATCCTAGAGACGACTTAAGATATATATATATATATATATATATATATATATATATATATATATATATAATGGTTCCTTAGTCTAAACTTGGGAAATATGGTTAATTAAAGGGTATTGATTAAGTCATTGTAAGAATCTTCTAGAAGGAGATGTGGATCGATTTTAGTTAATATTAGCCATTGATTATGTTTTAATCTTGGCCGTTGGTACTCCAACAAAATATTATAAGAAGAAGTCGATGGGGTGATGGAGAACACACTAGGGCATATACTAAGTTGCTCAAGCAGATTGATTTTCTTAGTGGCTGAAGTTCGACAAGAGGAATTGACTTAGAGAGTGAGTTGCAGGTGGGAGAGAGAGGGCATCATCATAGTTTGAGAGTGCATGAAAAATCTGGAAGGGGCAACACATAGGAGGGACCCAATTCATCAACGCAGAGGAGTGACACAGGCATTATGCAGGGGGTGACGTAGAAAGGCTAGTGAAAGGACAAGAGGTCCTCTTTGGGCTCAGAAAAATGCTGTGGTGTGTGAGAAATTCATCAGTAAATTTCTCTTAGTGATTCTTCCTCTATTTTGGCTATCCGTATCTTGTACATAAATTATTGTTGAAGATTAATAAAAGAAATCCTCATCTGCTGCATCGGTTTTCCCACATTGGTTTTTTCTGGTGACAATTGTCCAAAAATAACTGTCATTGTGGTTATATATGTGCTAATATTTTCCTTGTATTTACTTTCTGTAGAATTTTATTTGTGAAGGCTGCAACGTATGTATTTCTATATTTGTCGTAGAAAACTGCAAATAATTTGATTAAGTAATTTAACATATAGGAGAAATATTATCAGTGGTTGCAGTAGGATTCATGATCATTGAATTTTCACAGTATGCACATCCCAAAGGTATGTATTTGTTGATGGTTCAAGGTGCTTTTATTGCTAGGTGGATGGTCCATGTTTGGACAATTTGTGCAGCCTGTGGGAGCCAATTGGACGGCTTGAATTGGTGGTTAGAAGCCCCTCCTAGGAGAAAATTTCACAGTGGAGTCATTGGGAACTTAGTGGTTGGTGGAGGGCAACAAGAAAGTGTCCCAAGTAGCCCTAGATCAGCGTGACAAGAAGGACATTGGCAATTGTGCGTTGGGTGAAGGATTGATCCTAATGTGTAGCTCTTTGATGGACGAAAGAAGCTACTAGATTGGAAGATTGGAGCTCAGGTGTTGGCCAACCTAGAGGGGAAAATAGGATTAGCCCGTGTTCATTGTAGAAGAAGTGACTTGCAACAATGATAGGTGTCAACCCTCCTAGAGTCTCTATGTGTTTTTTCTTGATGGACGAAGGGGTAGCTAGAGAGTAGAACGAAAGTGAAAGATCGACAAGACGAGATACAACATAGTGGTTGTGATTGTGCACTAGAGCAACAAGATTGTCATTGTATTCTTGCACTTGATAATAATTGAGGGCCATTATCCCTTGTATGGGAGCTCTAGACTATTGTATTATATGTTGATAATATAACAAAGTAGGGTTACATATATTGTTGTTGTTTTTCGTATTGTGCACGTGATTGATTTACTACATTATATTGTTTCACTATGAGTAGTTTTTTTGAGATTCTTGGTTTGGTAGTGTCATAGATTTAAGATTCTATCCTAGACCCAAGGTCATGGAAAATCAACATGGTATCAGAGCATGTTTTAGCTACTTTGAGATATTGAATCAAAGAGTGCACAACGAAGTACAACTTAAGAGGGAGTTGGTCAGAATGTAGGTGTAGGGTTCACTACAATGTCAAAGTTGCAGGTTGGTCTCTGGTATGAGGATAGATTGGAAGGGCTGTCCAACTATAGTCCTTGGAAGGAAATGATCAAGTTGGTATTGCAGGTCTAGAGGATCTGGGAGTTCACCGAGAAAGAGATCAAGAAGCCAACTGACCCTAAGGGGTTGGAAGTGTACGATGAATTAGATACAAGGGCGAGGTTGATCATCCTAGATGGTGTGAAGGATCCCCTAATACCTCATTTGTCCGAGAAGAACACTGCACATGAGATGTGGGTGGATCTTTAGAATTTGTTCCAGAATAAGAACGAGAACCGGGTACTAGTATTATAGGGTTAGTCCACCAAGGTGATACAGGGTGAAGGAGTGAATTTGCATCTGACGAAATTGTGTCAGGTCAAAGATGAGCTTGTTGTCTTGGTGTGACTATTTCAGATTCTGATATGGTGAGGATTGCTTTGAAAGGGTTCACCGAGGAATGGAATCGCTTCATGAAGGGGATCGTTGCTAGAGAGAAGTTGCCAGATTGGAATAGGTTGTTGGATGACTTCATTAAGGGAGACGAGGATCTTCATCCAAAGAAGAAGGATTTAGATGATGATGTGTCACTTGCAACACGAATGAAGGCTAAGTAGAAGGAATTGAGTAAATTCAGGTGTTTCAACTATGGCGAGATGGATCATTTTTTGTCGAGATGTCCGATGAAGAAGAAGATGGGAGATGAGGAGAAGAAGAAAGGGAAGCAGGTCACTAGTGTTTCCATTTATGGTGAGATAGATGCTCTCACCAGAATGTTGGAGGAGGACTTTTATATGATCTATCATTTCTCGCAGGGTACTATCGATAAGGATGGATGGTACGTGGACGTGGACAGTAGTGCGTCGTAACATATGACAAGGCCACAAGAGGTATTCGAGACTCTAGTTGAGTGGGACTCGAAAGTTGCACATGGTGTTGGGCGACAAGAGTCAGAAGGAGATTCGAGGATCAGGAGTTGTGCCATTTAGGATGGAGTCATTATGAGTGATGCGAGTCTAGGATGTACTGTTTGTGCCAAGACTTAGATATAGCGTGATATCCGTCTCAACGATTGAGAAGAAGGGGTTTGAGCTCCGCAGATATTGTGATTGGAGCTAGAGAGCATGGTCTATACAGGCCGACGAGCAAGCCTGTAGATCATGGGAAGAAGAAGGAGGTGGACCAAGTGCAGGCTCCATAGAAGCAGTTGTAGGTGTAGGCTTCAGAGGTACAGGTATAGGTCCCAGAGAAAAATGTCTAGATTTTGGAGACAGGGAGAGTCGAGTTCTAGAGGGAGTTCGCAGATTTAGAGGGAGACTTTGCAACCCAAGAAGAGCGTGTGGTTAGGGGGGAGTAAGGGTGCTCCTACAACTACCAAGAAGGAATCATAGAGGGAGTGTACGACATTCGAAGAGAAGAATAAGCAGGACGCTTCCAGTGATAATGACACTTCCGAGAGGGGTATTTCACGCTACATGGATTGCTGTAGTTGTGAGCGCTAGCTGGGCGAGTGTTGATAGTGGTGATGATGATGATGAACTACTTCCTAGTCTTGGAAGTACCTCCCTCGCTAAGAGGGAGTGTTGATTTTTGATAGATTGGGAGGTACTCCAAGCCCTAGGGTTCAGGGTTTGGAGGTTGGAGCACCACAAAAGTCATTTTTGGGCTTGGAATCCAAGGTTGGGGTTCTTCACCTATTGATGTTTGGGCCAAAACCATGAGACTCTACATGTGATGGAGGAGATGATAGAGGATGGTGAGGAGAATCCAACGCAATGAAATTTTTCGAAATCCGAGTTGTAGAAGATGAGATATAATTTTTTGAAGTTAGGAATGGGTTTTTGGACAGTCAAGTCATGTAGGCTTGATGTAAACTTGTTGAAAAGTCATGTCTATTGGTGAATTCGTGGAGCCCTTATAAAGTCTATAAATACAAGGTGATGTGAAGTCATTTCAATCATCCCATGTGAAACAAATCCCAAAGGAATAACCATCTGAAGCAGCGACAACAATAGGAAGACAAGGCCGAGATTACAGGGGTGTTTTAGAGGTTTGTTTTGGGTCTGAAGTGCAGAAGAGAAAACCACAAGCCTTGATGATGAATTTAGGAACTTGTGTGTGGTATTGGAGGAACCCTTTTTTGTGTTTAGTAGGCCAAGACCTAAAGGAAATTGTAGGAGGGCCGAAACCCTATTTTGAGCCACAACAGAGGTGCCATAAGGCCTATTCCAGGGCTAGAAATAAGCCTAGAAATAAGCCTTAGGACCAACGAGTGGGAGCAGGTGATCAGGGGGAGAGGGCCGCAACTATTGATGGACTGTTGCAACAATTTTGGAGGGTTTTTGGGTGCCCTAACCAAGAATGTACGCTACAATAGTATGCACATCCCAAAGGTATGTATTTGTTGATGGTTTCAAGGTGGTTTTGTTGCTAGGTGGATGGTCCATGTTTGGACAATTTGTGCAGCTTGTGGGAGGAAATTAGAGAGCTTGACTTGGTGGTTAGAAGCCCCTCCTAGGAGAAAATTTCACAGTGGAGTTATTGGGCACTTAGTGTTGGTGGAGGGAAACAAGAAAGTGTCCCAAGTAGCCCTAGATCAACGTGACAAGAAGGCCATTAACAATTGTGCATTGGGTGAAGGGTTGAGCCTAATGTGTAGCTCTTTAATGGATGTAAGAAGCTACTATATTGGCAGATTGGAGCTCAAGTGTTGGCCAATCTTGAGGAGCAGATTGGATCAACTTGTGTTCATTGTAGCAGAAGTGACTTGTAGCAGTGCTAGGTGGCAACCCTCCTAGAGTATCTATGTGTTGTTTCTTGATGGACTAAGGGGAAACTAGAGAGAAGAACAAAAGCAAAGGAATAACAAGATGAGATATGACATAGAGGTTGTGATTGTGCACTAGAGAAACAAGATTGTCATTGTATCTTGTACTCTTGTACTTGTCGATAATTGAGGGCCATTATCCCTTGTATGAGATCCCTAGACTGTTGTATTATATGTTGATAATATAATGAAGTTGGGTTACATATATTGTTGTTGTTGTTCTTATTGTGCACGTGATTGATTTACTACATTATATTGTTCCGTTGTGCAAAGTAGTTTTGTTGATATTCTTGGTTTGGTAATGTCAGAGATTTAAGATTCTATCCTAGATCCAAGGTCATGGAAAATCAACAAGGCAAGCAACAACAATGTCCATGGTTAATATTGAAGGACCAAGGTGGATTAATGTTTTATTTATTTGTGCATTTGAAGCGAGTAAACATTGATATATATTACTGGAAAATATATTTTATAAAAAAATATGTTTTTGCTTTACACCCTTAATTAAAGGGTTTTGTGAATTTCCATTAGCCATATTTTAAAAGGGTTTTGTGAATTGCCACTAGCTCTAATTTAGAGAATTTATTTGAGATATGTATATGCATCATATCTTATCCATCAAGACATTGGAGTAATCTATGATGATGTTTTTCCGCTTCCCTAAAACAACTTTAATACATGACACTACTCAATTGTTTTTTCTACAAGGTTTTTTCAAACGTTTTTGCACATATCTTAAGTTATGCATGATTAAATACAACCGAACTTCATAACGAAATTTACATTTGTTGTGCAGTATATCCCATAATTGCATTATACCTTGTACATGAAAAAGTTGATGGTATTTGTAGGTACCTAAATGTAATCATCATAAAACCTACATATCTTGACTTAAATCATTAAAGACCCCTTAAAACATATTTTAAAGGGAAATCACAAAACCCTAACTTTCATAACATCTTTCTTTTTCCTTTCACCAATCTTTTGGGGGCATATTGTATGATCCAACCAGAGTAAATTTCATAATCATATAATTTCATGAACTAGATTCTTCACAGTGTAATTAGTGTTGAAATATGTAAATAGGTTTGGTCTTCTGTTGTGCTCTGCAAACAACCCCCCATTTCATATAATTTTTATTTATAAAACATCAACCTATGAAATGGGTCCCTTTAAAGTAAAATTGATATCAATACTTTTATTGTTCAAAAATTCCGATAATCAAATGAATGCGTGTTATAAAACCCTTTTGAACAAACCCATTTAAAGAAATAAAGTGAATCTTGGTCATTGCGATAAAGCAATCGCAAGATCGCATATCGCAATGACATAAGAAATATATATAAGTGGCACAAATCTTTCCGCCGATGCGATATCGCAATCGGCGATCGGCAATATCCAATGCACATCTTAAAACACCCCATGCCATTAACCCCGATGCGATGCGCAATCGTTGATCGGTGATCGGCGGTTTACTTTCACTTAAGTCTCGATGCACTCAGAGCTTTTCACCGATGCGATATCGCATTCGGCGATCAGCGGTATCCAATACATATCGTTAAGGCGCGCTTGTCATACACCCGATGCGATGCGATAAAGCGCAGTTTTCGATAAAAAAGCCGTTAAGTGATGGGATAGCTCAATTCATTCATATTTAAAGCTTGATCACTTATGCTCAGCCGCCAAAACGTCCATTGCATGCTTAAGGGGATTATTCACCCGAATAACGATATAATGGGCATTTATAGGATGACAGGTTTTATACGGCCAATTAATGGGATCATGTCTTAAAATCTTTCTATGGATCGTGTCCGCGCCAATTTTAAAGGCAAAATAAATTATTACGCACCTATTCATGTGGTATCATCATTTGCAAGTTTTCATTTTTATCTCTCAGTATTACGCGCAATTGCTTCTCTGTGCAGAATTCATCCATAGATAGAAGTTTGAGCATGATGGGAAAGAAATCCAAGAAGACTGCGGGTGCTTCCGCTCCACCAGTCGCAGGACAAGCTGCTGTAAACAAGAAGAAGGGCCTAATATCTGATACTACATGCACGAGTCTCACCAGAGTTACTTGGCAAGGCACTTACGACTTAATTGAAGCCGAGAAACCACAGAAGACGGTAACAGAAGTTGGCGCGGATTTACTATGGAAGTCTGATTGTACTCTCAAAGATTTAGCCGACTCTTTCCTTCACAGAATAGCAGCCAGGGAGCAAATTCTCCCATACACAGACGTTGTGCGATGGGCGATTGAAGAAATCCCAATCTTGGACAGAACTTTCTGCACCAGAGATGGGAGGATTTTCGGATCATTCAAGGCAGATGACCTAAGGCAAATGCATCATTTGCCCGAGCCAGAGAAAATATATAACAAAGACTTCCTGGAGAAGTTTGCAAGCGAAAATGAAATTGAATCCGAACCCATCAAGGATTGGAGACAAAATCCGAACAAGCACAAACACGAATCTTCCGGTAAGTACTCGGTTGATTCCTTGGCTTCTCCTTACTGTTATGCGGGAATAATGATGTGTAGGCTATGGGGATTGCATGACTCTGCTAGTTTTACCATAGAAATGGTTCCTCTTATGGAGGCAGCAGTAAATAGTATAATTATGGATTGGGCTACTATTCTCTCGGATAAACTAGCAGTAGCTGTTCGTGATTTTAGAAATAAGACTGTGATCACTGAAAGGAAAATCCCCCCATTTTACTATAGTGCATATATCTTAGACACATTATGTTTCAATTCCGAATTTCCTGTCCTCGGTTGGAGGTGGACTGCATAGGACCCCTCACCCATTCATATATATCACCAAAAATTGTGGAAGTCTTCTTACAAAAACCACCTGTATCAAATCTGCAATGGCTTTATGGTGCCCATTTACTATTCCATTTTTGATAAAACCATTCCGAAGATTTCCTATCAAGTTTCCTTTGATTTACCAACAGTGGCAAGTTGGTTTGGAGAAGAGAAATTTACCTATATCAGAGTTTACGACAGCCAAGCCAACCCACATGTTCTCCCTTTATATGTTCCAGATAAGCTGCTAGCAAGAGAAATCGCGTATCAGATTATGGCTGAGAGTACTACACAGACTCTCAAAAGAGAAAAAGAAAAGAGGCTGGCCCTCTTTTCCCTTGAGGTGTGGTGTCTATACGCTGCATGATCTCAAACATGCAGAAAAGGAAGCCACAAATATTCAATCTTTAACTCTGGCCACAATCCCAAACATGGCATTTGATCCAAAGCTAGTTGCCTATGCCGCATTAGAACAAGCCAAATTGACAAAGTTTGAGCATCAGGAAGATATATTTGATGACCTGTTCACTTCAATTGAAACCATAGGCCAAGCTAAAGAACTCGCTAGGATGAAATATAATGATGAAGGGTTGATTGAGTTCAATAAACTTAGAGAACAGAGGTTGCAAACTCTGCCTCTAGATTTATTGGCAACAACCCCAGCGACATCATCAAGCGAATCTGGTCGGCAACAGTTAAAGGAACCTCCTACTATAACAAAAGATCATAATAAGGAGCAGGAGGAAAAGCAGAGGAAGGAGCAGGAAGAACAGCTAAAGAAAGAGAATGAGGATAAACAACAGAGGGAACAAGAGGAGCATAAGAAGAAAGAGCAGGAACAAGTACAGAAGGAGTCTCAAACTGAGAAAAGGAAACAGACCACCACTGATGCCAATGTGGACACTATCACATACCCTAAATTGCTCCAGGAATGGCAGCAGTTTGATTCTAGCATCAGTGGAATAAAAGGCTCAAAAGATACAGACACTTCTAAGACTAACGACATGCAAGACGTTACTTCACCTCAGGTTCTAAGTGGAACCAGTGGCCCACCCAAGTCTAAGGATGTTGAGATAATTCCAAAATATCCCGCCAATCAAATCATTCTGCAGGTAGAAGATATTCCTCCATTGGATGTTTTCTACAGCACGAGGCATAGAGCAGTTGTAAAGCGATCAAGGAAAAGACGAAGGATTGATCAACCTTTTATCTTTCCGGAGCAAACAGTCACGGGTAATGTAGTATGGAAGGAGAAATTGGACCCCTTCGATGACCTAACAAAGTTGTCACAGTATGCTGGAGCCTATTCGGCAGCAAAAATTGACAAAGCATCGGAGGTAAGCCTTCTATTGAAGAATAAGGACCAAGAAATCTTTGCATTACAGGCGGAATTGATTGAGACAAAGCAGAAGGCAGCGCAAACAGAGGAGCAGTTGCTAGCACAACAGCAAATGAACAATCAATTGACCCAACAATTGCAAGCGGAAAAGCAAAGGATCGACCAAAGTGCGATCCAGAAACAAAAAGAATTGACAGAGGCATTGGCACAGTTGAAAGCAGCGAATGAACAAATGGTGAAAACCAAAGATGAGCAAATCGCTCAAATGTCATCGCAGCTAGAAAAGATAAAAGGGGCTTCGCAAGTGGCAGAGTTCAGAAAAGAAGCATCATTAATAAACAATGCGTTAGTATCTGAGGTTAGACTCTTGTGTCAACAGATTGCTCAAGCTGAGCCACTGTGCGAGTTAACTATATCTATAAATGAGCAGGTAGAGAAAGCCAGGGATGAATTAAATCAAGCCGATGAGGCCATTACTGCATATCTTGAATGGCAAGATTCTGATCAGGGAAAATCAACAAATTTGCCTAGGATACTTGAAACATATAAGGATATACTTTTCACAGAATGGCACACTCAGGTGATGAAAGTAGAGAGAGCGGCTTCAAGATGTAAATCAACTTCTAGCAATCTAGTTGATTTAGTCAACAACACTCTCTACTTGGCAAATATGATTTCCCAATGTACACCAGGAAAGATGACAACAACAAATACATTGGAGCAATCATGTTATTTTGAGTTAGAAGAAAAGGGAAGATTAATCGCCGGGATTAATAGTTTAAACTTGGAAGCATATTGGCTCTTCCTAATTAAGCCACATACACAAAGAGCCACCCTGAAGTGTTTAACAGATGCAATCGGGTGTATGATTCCTGATATTCAAGACGCCACCTATGCTGCTAAGCTCAGTTCGCGCCTCAACAAACCTCCGGAAGTTGAGCCAATGCTTGCAATAAATCAGCTCAGATTCAAAGGAAAGCAGCCGACTTGATGAATCACCCTCCAGCTTGCCAGATCGCTAGCCAAAATAGGATCAAAAGTTATTGATATCAATTTAGTAGAATTTCTGTTTAGTAGATATTTAAATTAGTATTGTATTTATCGACCCTTTCATGTTTTTAGAAAGGGTCGTAAAATTTTGTAAGAGACTTAATAGACTGAAGTTTGCACTACTGTGCTTCAGTCGATATTCTTTTATGAAACTTGACCATTTGTTCTTAATTTAATGAGGAAGCTTCTTTATGCAATTGTGCACTATTGTCGTTGATTGAGAATGTTTTTGCGTTAAAAGAAGAACTGCACATAGCGATTGATATCTGGGAGTGTCACGCAGCTCATATGGTACTTTTATCTATGTCTGAATTCATTCCGTTTATATGAATTGTTATGTAATTATTCTTGCTATCGTTGATTATATGCATGCGCTATAACAACAAATCTTATTCATTCCACTATTGGATGTTTAGTGATGCGCCTTTGCTTTTAATCATGTGTATGACAATGATATAGATGTATAAAGTGTGGTAATTTCGCTTCAATCGCCTGCTTAACTATTTAGGCACATCAATCTTAAATGAATTAATATCTATGTTGGAAAGATACAGTCATCTATATGCTTGTCTTTTAGACATAGAACATCAAATGCTACGCTTTAGAGCTCAATAGATCCCCGGGATAGTTTCATTTATTTATATTTCTGTTAATAGTTTTAGCCTTTTGCTCACCGCTAGTGTAATCTATAAACCATTCAACCATCCCATTTATCTATTTCTGGGAAACTGGTCCTATTATCCCCAGTTGGAGCGACTACCCCAAACGGAAAAGGAGCTGTACTAAGGTCCGGACCGGGTGGTTTCCCCAATGTTGTTGCAGCGATTTTCGAGGCATCAACATTTTTGGCGCTAGAAGGAGGGCCCTGACTGTGAATGGCAAGCAAACCCAAATCTGCAAGCCATTCTAAGAGTAATTCTCCCTCTGAATCTCCTCGTTATTCTCGATTGCATGCTGGTTCTCCAGCATACAATCAAGGAGAAGAGGAATCAACTACCACTGCTCAAACCCATCATACTCCAGAACAATTAAGTCTTGAATCCCCTGAAGTCCAGTCTCTCATCCACAAACTTCAGAGCTTCTCGATTTCGCCACAGAAATCTGAGGTATCACAAAGCAGTGTGACTTCGCAGTTCAATCTATCTCATCCACTTACCATACTTCAAAGTGAAAAGCTTGGTATTGAACCCACTGAGTTCCCTTTACCCAAAAGGAAAAAAGCCAAGAAATACACTGAAGGGTCTGATAGTGTAGAGCTTTCATCCACATCATCCATTTCATCTCCCCATCTGCAAAGTCAACCACCCACTCCTCCATTACATATTGTTGTCCACCAGGGAATAGAAGCCTCAACATCTCAATCTACTCACTCCTCGATATTATTTACTTCCCATACATCTGGAACCCCAACGGTAGTACGAACCACCGGTGCTATTACAATGGTAGATCCATGGACCAGACCTGGTGCAGTTAATATGCCTGCACCATTGCATCCATTACCAGATTATCCAGAAAAATGGCTCCCCACGTTTAATCCAGATGATGGAACCCAGGCCGAGGAACACATTAATAATTTCATGTTGTCAGTCAACTTGAAAGGGGTAACAGAACAAGATGTTGTTGTTAGACTTTTCCCTTATACTTTGCAAGGATCAGCAGGATCCTGGTATTTCTCTTTACCCTCCGATTCCATTACCAGTTGGGACACCTGCCAAGAGTAGTTTCTTACCAAATATGGAGATGATAGGTCTTTGGCTACTTTAACAAACGATCTCTCCAACCTAAGAATAGAGCATAGGGAACCAATTAAGGAATTTAATGCTCGCTTCAATAAACTCCTGAACAAAATCCCTACAGCTTCCAAACCAAGTGAACAAATTCAAAGCGAATGGTATATCACTGCCCTGCCTGCCAATATAGCCATTTTTGTAGATAGGGCTGGGAAACCTACCTTAGCAGAAAATATGAAAGAAGCACTTGCTGTGGAAAAACGCATCAATGCCTTAGAAAAGAAAGCTGCCTTGGAAGACAGAAAAGCCAAAAAAGTCTCTTTTAAAGAAGACTCCAAGAAGAAAAGCCCGAAAGACCCATATGACATGGAAGGTTTGCAAAAGGTCCTGAAAACTTTGTCTAATGAGATGATTGACATAAAGAAACAAGTGGCCAAAACTTCAAACAAAAGACCATTTAGGACTTATAAGAAAACTGAAACAAAGCCACCCAATGTCATATCTAATGCAGATTCAGACCAAGA